>PVJI01001388.1:90000-162500 GCA_004026765.1 Micronycteris hirsuta
AAGTATTGACACGGGCAGCCTGTGCTTCGTAAATTTTATTGTCAGCTGGCAGTACAACTCCTCATTACAAAGTTCTAAAACCCTTCCGTGGAGATATTTAGAGGGCACTATGGGAAAAAGGGAGGAGACAAACCAGGACCCGAGGTGACATTATAGGGAAGTGAAAGCAGAGCAGGAGAAGCCCTCCGTGTACCTTGCTGTCAGGTGGCGCCCCATCTGCGGCGCTCTATTGCCGCGCCTCGTCCAGCCTCACCGGAGCTTCAGGACAGTATTTTCCTCATCACTGGATAAAAATCAAAGGCTCTATAGTCCCTTCGGAAGCCCCTTTGAGCCTGGGGAAGGCCACCCTCCTGAACCCGGGGACCCACTCCAGGGAGCTACGGTATGCTTCTGCACAGTCCCCGAGTGACATTTCTGAGTGAAGACAATATTTTTAAGGTTGCCCATTCAGAGGTCCTTCCAGACTGAAATAGAAATTTGGTTCCTGCCAGAGCCAAACTGAATTTTGTAGAATTAAATCACAGGCTGTACTAGGAAAATGTTCATTGTGCATCACTTGTCTTAGAGAGAAGACATTTCCTGTTCCCCCAAGGTTGACATAATTCTGCACAAATCACTCTAGGGTGTAACTTGGAGTATCCCAACCCCCTCTGGACCTGGCCTTTGTACCTGGGCCATCTCTCATTTAGTTTCACCTCATCTTCAGATAAACAGAACCAAAGGGGCTGTGCAGCTCACCAGTGTTCACACGGCCTTCGCACGCCTTCATTCGGCTACACAGAGCCGAGCGGCAAGGGGCCGTTCGTGCTTGGAGCAGCTCGAAGGTGCGCTGGCGAGGGTGGGTAAGGTGCGAGAGCGTCTGGAAGGCATTCCCGGTCACAGGGAATGGAAGTCATCTACAGTTTTTGTCCTTGTCAGGCTCCCAGGTGCTGATTGTCAGAGGGAGTATCTGAGACTGCCAGGCTACCAGGAAGGCCCCAGGGCCTGGGCTCTGAAACTCTGGCCTCACCAGGCTAGTGGGATAGCACGGGGCTCAAGAAGTGCACAAAGGGCCATGGGAACGTCCTGTAAAGAAACTCGGTCTGGAGTCATCCCGTTGGACATTCTGGCTAATAAATATTTACTTCACGGTGCTGCGAAAAGGCTAAGATGGGGCGTTGAAAGTGCCGGGCTGGAGCGGTCCAACCTCTTGGGCATCCTCCGTCAAATGAACAGAATGGCGTCTGGCTCTCACCACTGCTCTGAACTGGACAAGGAACAGCACATGCAGAAGCACTTTCTAAGCTCTGACACCCACGTGATTGTCAGCTGTCCACTGATGTCGCTGAGTGGCAAACTTCAAACACTAAAATGGACTACCTTCTTTCCGAAAACCCTTGTGTGCCCACGCGCATCGTCCGGGGGGTTCAGAAGGCGTGTCTCCGCCCCTCACCCCCTGCCGTCACCGCCAGCAGCGCTTGGGCCGCGTAATCTTCCTGAGAATTTGAGATTTGTTTGAGATTCTGGCTTAAAGAGAACTTACTCAGTTTTGCATGGGACCCTGGAAAACTTAACCTGAAAAAGAAAACGGAGGCCTAGAGAAAACAGATTAAATATTGAGGGATCTTGCGGAATTTGCTTCCTCGTCACTTGGGGAAACACTCTCTCTACCAGCTGGCTCCAACGCCGCGAGGGCCAGGCTTCTGACCTAGTGCGTGAGGTGGCCGGGTGGGAACTGGCCGTGTGGGCGTGACCGAAAGGGGGCCCTGCGGCTGGCCTGGCAGGGCTGCACCATCCGTGGCCTGGTCCTTCCACTTTAAGAGAAGCGTAAGATCTGACTTCTGCAATTTCTCCATAAAACCTCCTGAATTTCAGAGACATTCTATTTAAAATGCCTTTGGAAATGCATGTCCAGCAGGTGAACTGGGAGACTGCATCCCTCCCACAAACCCCTGGTTCGCCCTTGTTTTGGTTCTTACGCTCCCCAGTATTGCCACTCCTTAATTCGCCTGTGTTTTAGTTTTACTTCCAGAGAAGGAAACCAGCTTGTCCAGAACATTCCCAGTGTTAGCCATGCAAGTTCTATACCCTGGGAACCTGTCAGCCCCCAGCAAACCAGGGCAGTGGGTCACTCTACTGCCTAAGAGAGAAGAGGGGTCAGCACGTTTTGTCAGTTGTTTCTAAGAGGTGACAGCTCACCTACGCAGGTGGGAAAGGTGTGGGCTCAGGCGGTATCCGGGTTGGAGTCACCCCTCTCTCAGCACCTGTGGGAGACTCTGGGCCTGTGCACCGGCCTCTCAGAGGCTCAGCTTCCTTGCCTGTAAATGAGAATATGAACAGTGCCCCCCAGGGGCTGGTGAGGTGACATGAGGTGCCAGGTCCCCTGAGTGAGTGTTGGTGGCGTGGGAAAGTTGGTCTGGACAGCCGACCCAGAATCTAGGCCTTCCTGCGTCCCCTGCCCGCTGCCCGCCCCTCCCCCAGGCCCTTTAGGGTGTCGTTACTGTCTTTCCCCACCTGCTTTATGCTGTTTTATCTTTATTTCACAGTAATAGTTGCCATATTCTCTTACATGAGTTTCAGGTGTATAACACAGAGGTTAGATATTTATATAACTTATGATGTGACCCTTCCCCAAAGTCTGGTTACTACTGTGTCATCGACTCTGCCCCTGTGGCCTTCCCTGTGCTTGGAGAGAAAGTCCCGGTGTGTGTGTGTGTCCGGACAACACGCCCGCTCTGGCAAACCGTGACTTCCTGTGGACTGAAAGCTCTTCTTAATCGCATTTTGTGAGCGATTTCTTTGCCTCCCCAAATTACCAAAATCTCCATGAAGATGTCGTGGAGACCCACAACACTTCCGAGGAGTTGTCTGGAGTTGTTGGATCCGTAATATAGTGCTTCCCAACTCAATATTGTATAAATACCAAATTCCCCAGCAGAAACGACTCCAAAGTGATTTTCTCCAGGGTCCCAGGATCTGTAAATCGAGATAATTCTATGCATTGCTGCCCGGGTATGGAAATTACCGACAAAAGAAATTAAGAGCAGGAACCCCGTGATTAGACTAATGCATTGATCAAGTTGCTCTTCTCGGCTTCACTGCCAGTATGGCACATAAATAACATGTGGGCAATTACCGTGAGTAAATTATATGTGTTTTACAACCTTCCGTGAACATTTTTCCTTTAAAAACACAACAAAACAAAGCAAAACAAAAATATTACTCAGGAGAAGTGAGTATCAGAGAAAAGGGTGAAACACGATTGAAAATTTTTCTGTGGGGGGAGAAAGAGAGGCAGGGCGGGACCCCTCTGCAGCAGTGCTGGGCTGCAGTCTGGTTTCCTGTGTGGGCTTGGGGGCTTACGGACTCGCTCACTCCTACACATAGCTCCCCCTCGGCCTCACAGTCAGCTCTCCTGCCTCTGTCTCCGTGTTTCCCTGTCCTCGCTCTGCGTCCTGTGTCACTTCACCTCTCCTCTGAGGAGGGCCTGGGGACTTGAGGAGAGAGGAAGACCTTCTCAAGCCCAACGACACGGCTTCAGAGTCCCAGGCCCTCGTCAGTGGGGCAGAGGGTAGGGAGCGAGGTCACTCTTGCGTCCTTCAGCCTCTGCTCCCTCTGCAAATGCTGCCGCCGCTAGGGATGAAGCTGGCCCGGTGGCAGGCCTCAGCCCCACCCGCTGACCCAGATAAGGTTCCAAGGAGGCCACTTTGCTGTCCCTCACTGCGCTCCAGCGCGTGCAGTGTGGGAGCAGCAGCCGGCAGGGTGCTATCTTTCACTGGGAGGCTGGCCCTACTCCCCCCTCTGTCCCAACTCCATGCGCACCTGCTCCGCGTGTGCCCAGTGCTCCCCACGTCACAGACAGGCCCCGGTCTCACAGAGCTTGCTGCCAGGCGGGCGACGAAACCGCAAACACGCAGTGTGGCCTGGCATCAGGCGCAGGGCGGGCCCAGTGCCGAGCAGGCTTCCAGCCTCGCTTGGCGTCTGGGGAGGTCTGGGGAGGTGGTAGCGTCCGGCGGGGTTCTGAAGTTTGAGTGCGAGTGCCGTTGTTCCTCAGCCAGCCCAGCCAGCCCAGCCAGCCCAGCCCGGGGGCCTTTCTCCATCTGTGCTTCTGCTCTGGCAAATTCCCAGCAGCCTGGCGCCCTGCTCCTTGCCCGGCCGGGACCCGATGGCTCTGGGCACTGAGGGCGGGTCACTGCCCAAGGACCCTAGCAGTGACGAGAACCCACGCTTCCCCCAAAAACCAAAACGGGCCTAGTGCCCAGACCTGCTACCGTCTTTCTCTACACGCAAGTTTTGTTTTCCCACCATTTGTCTCATTGTTTTAAACTTTCAAAACATTTCACTCATTTGGGTAAAATGTAGCCAAGAAGAAAACACTCAGAGGCCAGAGGCCGCCCCCTCGACTGGACCCGTGGCCCAATGGCTTCCACCAGAGGGCTTCCCTGACCGCTGGCCTCTCGCTCCAGGGCTCGCTCAGCAACAAGTAGGGCTGAGCTCGCTGCTCCCTCCATGCATGACCTTGGTGACATCAAGCTTACCCTCACGAAGCTTCTGTATCTTCACCCAGACAGAGTCTCCCTGGACCCATGCAAGCTGCCTTCCTTTTTCCCCTGTGATGTGCAGAGCGTCCACCCACTGTCGTTGCTCTGGAGATACCGGTGCGTCCTGAGGGGGGGCGAAGGCATCTGCTCCGGCTTCAGAGGGCAGGACACGCTTCCAGCACCTGTGGTCAGTCCTCTCCCCACCCTCGCCAAGTGCCTCCCACACGAGGGCCCCCTTCCTCAGAAGGACTTTCCCTGCCTGCCTGCCTGGGGTTGGGCCCCAAGCACAAGCCTACCCACCTCCCAGTGCATCCTGGCTGGTGATGCCAAACGTAACAGTCTCAATTTAAGGATTTTTGTCCTCAAGGATCCTGCACAAGTGTTCATTTGAAGGTTCGGTGGCATTTTGAAATGAGAGCGCCATCTACGGAGATGCCGGGGTGGCGCCCCCCACAGCAAGGCTGGAGGAGAGCGGCGGGCAGAGCGCCGGGAGGAGCTCCTGGCCTCCAGGGCACCTCCGTCTCCGCACGCAGCTTACCCTGCGTGTGACTTCCCAGTGTTCAGTGTCGTAGGCTTTCAAAGGTATTGGTTAAAATTACTTCATGTCTGACATCAATTTAGTCTTATTCATTAGCTAGCTAAAATAAAACCTTAAAAATAGCGTATTAGAGTAAGTAAGCAATTTTCCAGTAAGTGCAGATTCCCCACCATTTCCAAAGGTGTACTCAAGGCGGACGGGAGCAGAAGGGCCCAGGGGCTCCGGCCCTCCGTGTCCCAGCGCCCTGCGGGCTGGAGGGTTTGAGGACACTGCAGGGCTCCACTAGGGGGAACAGGCCGCCTTCCCCACAGTCCCCTGCCTCCCTGGCAGCCCGATGCTGTGTCCCACCCCTCCGAGGGTGGCAGTGGCCTGACCGTCTCACGCATTCACAGCCCTCTCTGTGAACCAACCTGTGCAGGATCCACGTGTCTCTGTCGCCTCAGAGCGAGCGCCAATGGGGCATTTCTGTGTCTGACCTGGGCCTGCACTGGGGGCTCCCTCCGCAGCCACAGGAGGAGCCCGGCCACCGTGTCAGAGCCCCTGGCCGCTCTGCCCGGCTGGGCCCCACACTCAGCACCCGGGTCAGCCGTGCTCTCTTTCAGACCAGAGCCCCGGTGTCCTACTCCCTCAGCCGCCCTTGGTGGAAGGGCTTCAGCTGAGCCGTGCAGTTCATGTGACCCTGAGGTTCCCCGGACTGTCCACATGTGCCTCTTCCCCGAGGGCCTTTCGTACTAATTGTCAGCTGCTTAGACCCAAAATTATGACTCTGCCAGGTATTTTGTGACCCTCAAAATGCACCCAGAAAGACCTCAATGTGTGGGCGCCTCCTTGGCTGTCTCTGTGAACTAGGTGGGTTTGGGGGTCCCTCTCTGAGAGGAGTGACTTCAAATGGTCGTCAGGCGAGACTTCCCCGCACAGCACTGGAGTGGCTCAGAACACGCGTCTCCTTCCCCCGACACAGACGTGGAAACTAAAGGAAGACATCTTTGTCAGAATGCGTCGTGGCCGTGAGGAGAGACGGGGGCCGCTGTGAAGTGTTGGAGCTGTGCCAACAGAGCCGGTCACCTCGAGTGACGCAGGCCCTGCGTCGGAGAGCAGAGGCTGAGCTCCAGGCGAGGCTCAGGGAGGCCGCGCAGGCCCTGCTTGGGGGCCACGCCAGGGAGTCCTACCGCCTCTTCCTGCTGGTCCGGGTCGGTGGAGACCCTCCCTCTCCTGGGGCTTCTGATCGCTCCTCGGGGAACAGATCTGCGTCCCCTCTGCTTAGCCAGTGGGTGGGGGCCACCCTCCCCATCTACCATTCGACTGTGGGAAACAGAGGCGGGAGAAGGAACAGGACCCCTCAACAGCCCACCTAGCCCGTCAGAAAGCCAGCGGTAGGGCCCAGGGTTTTATCCTCCGGAGTCATCTTGTCTGCTCACAAAGAGCGTCCTCTCTCAGGAGAGACGTCTATCTGGGCCATGTGTCAGCCTCCTCAGTGGCCCGTGTTCCAAAGCGAGCTCCTGAGAGCTCAGCTCTGTGACACAGGGAGCCAGGAGAAGGCGGCTGCGGGACGGGCTTGGCGAGGTCGCCTCCCACGGCCTCTGGCTGATCCCGTGCAGCGTGGAGTAGCTGCACCGGGGCGGCCCGTTGCAGCCCCTCCTGTGAGGGAGCCACCACGCCCGCGGGTCCTTGGACATCCGCTCACCGTGTGGGGCAGCCTGGAAGTGGCAGGTCTGGGGCTCCAAAGTAGTTTTGTTAAAAAAATAAGAATAAAAATAGAGCGGGATCTCTTCTTAATACCACAAGCAGAGGCGGGACTGAGACGGACTGCAAATTGAGCGATCAGACCGACACTGGAGAACTGGGCGGTCTCTCTCTCTCTATATCCTGTAACTCTGTAGAACTGGGCGAATTATCTGTTGCTGAGAAACAGGTGGCTTAGAAAAACGTGCATTGTATCAGGTCAGAAATCTGGTGTTCAGCTGGGTCTTCCACTGCAGGGTCCTCTGCGGACTGCAGCCACTGGGACAGCAGGACTGCGGTCGTCTCCAGTCTCGAGTGGGGCAGAGTCCACACCCAAGCCCGTGCGGCGGGGGCACAGTCCAGTTCTGCGCGGACTGCTGGGCACAGGGCCTCTGCCCCTCGCGGAGGGCGCACTGGGGGCCACACGCCGCTCCCGGCCACGGGGGCCTCCACCGCGGCGGCTTCCTTTGTCAGCAGAGTCTGCGAGCAAACAGAAGGTCACGGCCTTTGTGACCCAGCCACGGGTGGCATCTCGTCATCTCTGCCATGTTTCCTTGGTTAGGAGCAAGGTGTTAGGTGCAGCCCACTCCCAGGGGTGGGGGGAATGTTGAAAGTTTCTCTACCATAGAACTATACAAAAACAGAAGAAAAGTGAGAATTGCTGTTTGACCGAAGACACTGTGGACAATGATGGAATGGGAGGGGGTGGTGCCCAAAACTGACAAGGAATCCCTCTAAATCAGCAGCAGAGGATCGCAATCCCAGAAGGAAGGAAAAAGTCCAAAAATAGACAATTTGCAGAAGATACGCAAAAGGCTAATTAGTAAGCACATAAAGAAATGCTCACAGTTATAAATAATTAGAAAAATGCCATGAAAACAAGATAGCACTTCACACCTTTCAGATAGAGAAGCAGATAGCTGGATAAGACCACGCGTCAGCAGAAATAGGGGCATGTGTCACTGTGGAGGGAATGGAGACCGAGGCAGCCCCGGGGGGCACCTGGTCCCAGAGTGTCATTTCATCTGTGCACACAGTACAGCCCCGCAGTTCTGCTGCTAGCCGTGCATCCCAGAGAAACCCTTGCTCTCCTCCCCCGAGATCTCCTTGCAGCATCGCAACCTGGAGGCGACTTAGGTGCCTCTCCCGAGAGGGTGTCGGGCACTGTGTGGCACCCAGTGGGAACAGAAGCACCAGGCTGTGTGTCTGCAGGCAACAGGTGTGGGTGAGAATCCTCGGGTTTCGTGAGACAAGAACACAGGATGAGAGAGCACAGTCTCAGTTACAGAAGTTAAAAATACATGCAAACAAAACAAAAATGCACATTAAACAAAATTCAGCAGTTTCCTGTAGGAACATGAGTAGTGTAAGGGGTGAAGGAAAGTAAATACACAACTCAAGAGAGGGGCCATGTGTGGCCACTGATCATAAGTTGCTAAAGGCAGAGAAGTGTGAGAATGTGTCCTGTCTCTGAGGGAGGGAACTCAAGCGCGACTCTCCAGTCCACTGTGTTGGGTGTGAAACTCTACTGTAGGCACAGAAAACCTAATTACCCTTAGAATTTGTGCTCCCCAGCATGTCTCCTGGCAAAAATAGTTTATGACAAATCAACCCACCGACTTTGTACTCATTTTTTTGCTCCAGGAGCTCTGTGTGTGTATGCGCGTCTCCCGTGTGAGTGTGTGTAAGCAAGTGGCGACGATCTCTTCTGGGAGCTAAGGGTTCTGTGGGCGGGTGCGTTTTTCAGAGCTGCTCAGAGGGTTGATCTGGCTAGACATGAACTCTTACTTGGCTTAAGCTGTCTTTGTAAAACAGTGGATTATTTCTCTTATTTTTATCTTTTCCCATTTCTTTCAAATAGCATCTCCCAGTGATCAAGACTGGACACTAATTAAAGTTTCGGTTCATCTCACAAACAGAAGGCAGGAGGTCTGATGGCGGCAAAGCACACGTGCACGTCATCCAGCTTCCCAGTGAGGCTCTAGCTTCCAATATTATCAGCACCTGGCAGGATGAGACTATTTTATGTAAATGGGTTCATTATTATTAATTTCTGCTGGCACTGAACGATTTATGAACTGCTTTTCGAATGTGGAAAAGTGGTTCATGAATCAGAAGGAAAAATGTTCCCCAAAACCAGCATCGATAAATAACGACTTTTATTCATGGGTCCCGCCCACGGTGTCTTTTATCTTCAGGAAGGATGGGATGGGACTTGCAGAGTCACTGCAGGGGTGGGGTCTGGGACAGACGCAGGAGCGGGGGCTGGGGAGGTCGGAGAGGAGGTTCCTGAGGCGCAGCCGCGGGCAGGGACGCGGGCCTGGCAGAGACTGCCCTCTGGGGCTCTCCTCCGCTCTCCCTGTCTCGTGGGCGCGTGTGCCAGCTAACAGCGTCGTCCACTTTTCCTGTCACTGGTGCGGGTTAGCAGGTATGCAGTCTCTTCAAAAAGATCTTCATGTGCCAGTCACACGTCCGTTCTTTGTCTCAGGAGAGACAACAGCGGGAACCATGCAAAGTGGAATGGCAGCCGCAGAGGCCGGTGCCAGGCCCTTCGTCTGGAGAGGTCTGGAGCTGCTGCAGCCCCACGGGGGGAAGGGCGGGGCCTCAGGGACTGCTTTGTAAGCACGCCGTGTTCCCCGGGTCCAAAGTCGGGGCAACAATGCTCTTTAGTGCCCGTTTCATGTTACTTCCAGGTTCTGCCAATTAGAAAAAATGGTGCCTCCAGCTGAACTGCCACCTTTATTACCTCAGGTTGGCGACCCATGGAGCAGAGGGGCTGGCCCAGTATTGGCAGAGCGAGGGGATTTGAAGCTGTTCCTGGAGCGCCGAGATGTCGCCAAGTCTCCCCTGCAGAGACACCCGGCGAGCAGCCCCCTGCGCTGCCTCGGACGCTGCGCGGCAGCAGATTGCCCAGGGCTCCGGGCGCCCTGGGGCTGTCAGCACTGCTCTCCAGAGAAGAGGCAGATCCGGCTAGAGATCCTCCGGAGCAGCGCGGAGCTGTCGGGAGTCGCCACGCTAACGGCAGTGCGCTGTGTCTGCGCCCGTGGGGCCGGAGGGAGAAGAGCGGGGTCTCGGGCCGCTCTACCTGCCGTCTTGCTCATCGGCTTTGGGCCGGAAATGCACGTAAAGTGGAACCATGAATCTGCAGTCCCTTCTTCTAACCAGAGAACCAGCTCCGACGGTTCTGCCCTGTTGGATGTGTTTGGGCGTCCTTCCAAAGCAGTGGCTGTCCCCCGCCTCCGCTCCAGCCACTTTCACCAAGAAGAAAGTGTTGGCCAGATCGTCTAGCTTCTCAAAAGAAGCTAGAATTTCAAACTTCTACCCATTTATTTTTTTATTTTTTAATCCTGGCAACTGGTTCAGATCTTCAGAACAACACAGTAAAAGTGCAGTGGGCTTTGGAATGCCCACTTATTACGTCTCCAGTGAGAACTAAGACATGGTTCCCAATGGTGGAAACCAGGAACGTCACCAGGTCACTGTCTCTCCAAAGCCCTGGGAGGCCCCGTGTCTGGTCAGCGCACACAAGGGTGTACGTTCCCAGGAGGCCAGTGTGAGGAGGAGGCACTCAGTCTTCCTTCACTCCATCGGTGGGTTTCGTTCTGAAGTTTCAAGAAATTGTCCTTTCACCTCAAAGTATTGTTTGGCCTTGGATTTATTAACGAACCGTCCCCCGAGTAGAGCCATTCTCCGGGGGCCTGGGCTGTGGGCCCAGGCGAGGAGCCTGCCCTGCCGGTTGGATCTGTAACTGCAGGACCAGCTACGAGATTCTGAGCTGCTTTCTCAGAGACAACAGACCCAAACCGCAGGTCACGTGGCCGCAGGCGGCACGGAGGAGGGCACCCTGACCCCAGCTGCCCAGAACCAAAGTCTTGCCTCCACTCCACTGACCCCCACCCGACCACACGGGCATGACCGGAAGAACTTAACGCCGGAAAGGTTCAGAAGCTCAGTGTCCACTGTCCAGGGAGATCGGTGCTGATGCCCCTTCACCACAAATAGCCGAGCTCCAAGGTCCTCCAGTTAAAGCTGCCACCAGCGCCCCGCGTCCCTGGTCCCCACAAACCCATATAACCCTTGGCCTGGCCCAGCGAGCAAGTGGGAGGTGAGGCACCAGTAGGGTCCTATTATCTCGGTGGGCACCTTTTTTTTTTTTAAGGAATATATTTTTGTTAAGATTTTCTTTTTTTATTTTTAGAGAGCGGGGAAGGGAGAGAGAAAGAGGGAGGGAAACATCTCTGTGTGGTTGCCTCTCATGTGCCCCCAGGTGGGGTCCTGGCCTGCAACCCAGGCAGGTGCCCTGACTGGGAATCGAACCAGTGACCCTTTGGTTCACAGGCTGGCACTCAATCTACTGAGCCACACTGGCCGGGGCTTGGTGGACACCTTCTTTGTCACTAAACCTTTCCTTACTCCAAACTGACATTTTGGGGTTTGGCCTTTCAAAGTGCCTGGCATGAGGACTTTTGGCCAGTGACATTCCTACATGTCTCTCCTTGGTGGCCATCTTGTGGTATATGATTCTAGTGCTTTAAAATATTCATTTTTAATACAGCTACTTAATCTGGTGTTCAACTGCAGAAACAGCACCCTGTTTCAACACTAGAAGATCAACTGGAAATGGGTTGTTAGCATCCCAGAGCTCTTG
The DNA here is from genome assembly GCA_004026765.1 of Micronycteris hirsuta. Lineage (NCBI taxonomy): Eukaryota > Metazoa > Chordata > Mammalia > Chiroptera > Phyllostomidae > Micronycteris > Micronycteris hirsuta. Next base: position 101,429 of record PVJI01001388.1, read on the forward strand.
TGGCCGTTTCCAAAGACATGCCTTACATGCTGGACTGTCTTCGCTCCCTGGAAAAGACATGGTTCCCTGGCCACAGTAACTCGTCTTCTGTATCAATGAACTCGTACCTCTTAATCCTGTCGTGAGTAATCCAGAAAAGTGCCTTAAAAGCCAATAACAGAATAAATAGTTCTGTTTTGTTTGGTTTTACAAGTTAATCTGTGTACCATTTCTGGGCAGCAAATGAACACCACTCTTGTTATTTAAAAGACGAGATGCTGAGAGACAAAGAAGATAATTATTCTACAACAACATGACAGAAAGTTGGAATCGAGTCAAGATGAAAACTTTTTGTTTCTGAGGCTTCCTCCCAGGAGTGCTTCCATTCCGTTGGCGAGCGCCTTCTGTGTTTCCGTCCTGTGTGAGGCCTCGGGGACACAGCCCCTGCCAGTCCCCGAGAAGGCCACACTGCCACGGGCGGAGGGGACGGTGGGAAGATGCCATAATGATATAAAACTGGACAGTGAAGTCATGGGTATTTTTCTAGGAAAGTGGACGGTCAGTGCCTCCAAGGAGCAGAGGTTTGATGGAAAGGATGTGGCGGTGTGAGGGGCTGTGGTGGGGGACCAAGGTGACACGTTTCGAGGGACACACGGCACTGCACATGGCAAGGACAAGGGTGGAGAGAGATGAGTGTAGAAAAGCCAGCTGAGCAAAATCATTTGCTGAACCTATGGTTAGACATTGGGATTTTATGCTCAACACTGCGAGGTAATTTGATAAGCAACTCGGAGGTTAATTTCAATTACTTTATTACCACGGAACTTCATTGAAGAAAGTGCAGTTTTCAAAAAAGGTGAAGAAACATATTTTCTCCACCTATTGGCAAAACCAGTCCTCAAGGAGGAAGGAGCGGACCGGCTGCCACTGAGTAAATCCCCTGCCGCCTGTGCCCCTCCGCTCCGGCCGCCGCGACAGAAGCCAACCCTCCCTGCTCCTCAGGGTGCAAGGTCGGCCAGCTCCGAGGAGGCAGAGGTTGACAGGAAAGGCATTTGGGAATTAAATATATGCTTCAATCAGTCGGACTTTTATACAGATTGACTTCCATGAAAAATTAGAGCTTTGTGTAATTCAACAGAGTAAAATAAAAGGCCCCAAATAAATAAACGGTTGTCTTTTTTTATTAGCTCTCCATCCCCCTGGACCCACTTGTTAGCTGCATGGTGTCACCTCTCTCCACGTTTGCGGTGTTGTCTCTGAAACCCGTTCTGTTTATTCGAGCTCAGCAATCAGGCCTAAATGTACCAATATGTATTGTTCTGAAGTGTATATTTTTTCTGTCTACCAAAGACATAGTGATTACTCCTTTTATGGGAAACCAGTTATTAATCCAGTAAGTCTGCATGAATCAATATCTTGTGAAATGACACCGTGTTCAAGTTATTTTATGTTATCTTGATGGTTAGCTAATTTTGGAATGGAGACATTTCTTCTAGAAGCAGACGTAGTATAATTTAGTGGTGAAAACGTCAATCACTACAGGTCGTTTGTCTTTGTCCGGGCAGAAGAGGGCAGATTTATTGAAGGAAACGCAGCTATATATATATTTTTTGCCACACTCTGACCCAAAACATCCATTTTGCTTATAATTTTGCTTGGCAAAATGACATAAACTATGATCACAAACAGGAGGACAGGCCAGAAGCCACTGTTACTGGGTTCTGGTTCAGCGGTCTCACTGCAGGACGTGTGGTGACAACTTCAACACGACATGAGCCCAGTGGGGCTTTTCTCTGTAGACCTAACGCACAAAGGGGAATGCACACGATGCTAAGCAGCTCTGTAAAATTTAATCTTGGAGAGAGCACTCTTTAGTGTGAGTAGTTTCTCGTAATCTCCAACAGAGGAGTGCGGTCCTCGGGTTCTTCACCCGCCCCGTGAGAGCACCTTCCTCAAGGCGCCCCTTTCCCTCCCCCGCCCATGCTGCTGGGGCTTTTGGTCAGACAAAGGGTGTAGGCAGGAAGGGGGCTCCGGCGGACACGGGTGAGAGACAAGGAGACGAGAATGCACGGAGATGCAGACCGCTGGCAAGTCTGGACAAAGAAAATTCACAAACACACCTGGATGAGTAAGTCATTCGGGTACCGAGGTAGCCAAAGGGTTTTAACCGAATTACAGATGGGATGGTACCCAGGGCACACTTTTCATTCCTGAGTGAGACAAGAAAGTGTTCCCTCGGCACAACAAAGAGTCTCTCCTTTGGGCCAGTAATCGGCATCGGGACCAACACTGGGAGAGTAAAGGCATGTGCGGGAGGTGCTTCTGGCAAGGGGCCCAAGCAGTCGGCCCTCCCGGTGTCCTGCTCTGCCACGGGAACTCGGGGCCGGGCCTCATTACTTGCTTGGCAAACCACTTATCAGCAAACGTAGGGCGGGCCAGCGGGATGCCCTGCTGGAGCACTACTGCTTGTGAAATAATCACAATGGATAATAGGCGCTGCTTCTTTTAAATGGTTAAAGCCTTTTATATGTATTACCTCGTCCTTACACAGCCCTCTGAATGAATCACTGTTGTTATAATGCCCATTTCACAGATGAGACAACTGAGGTATAAAGGTACAAAGAAGTAAGTGTAAGTGACTTGCCCTAGGTCTGCAATGGTAGGTGATGGGCCACGCAGCCCAGGCTGGATGCGGCCTGAGACTGGGCACCACACTGGCTCAGGGTGAGACATGAACTAAGGCCCCACCCCAAGCTCCCCCCGATAGTCTCCTATCCCCACCACTAGACAGATGTGAAAACCAAACTGCACGTGGGCAGGGGAACTGGGAGAGTTTCATGTGTTTCTAGACTCTGGTCCTTGCCCCAGAGCTCTCTGGGTTCATGGGGCCACATTGCTTCTAGAACACGCCAGAACCCTGGTGACAGAAGGAAGCTTTAAGGATGGGCGGGTTTATGTGGCTGCAAAAACATGGAGATGAAGACTTGAGAGCTCTTGCCTGAGAGTTCTGAGGGCTCTGAGGGCACCCAGGTTTTATAGTTGGTGGTGGGGGTGGGGGGGCCTTTCCACCTCTGCCTAATGGAGTGTCATTGAAATGAGGCTTGGGCACACCTCGGCCTTCCCCAGAGCAGCCATCTGCCGGTGGGTGTGTGGTTCATGGGGACCCTGAGAATTGACGCCCGCCAATCACAACGGAGTTAGGAGTATGTGCTCTCGCTCCTCCCATCCAGAGCCCTGCCTCACCCTACTCCCACTTTGTAAGGTGCTCCGAAGCTTCAGGGGCTCCAGACACTGGGAAGAGGCCTGCAGGGAGGGAAGACATCAAGAAAGACGGCCCTTCCCAAGACCTCTAGAGTGGTCCGTCAAAAAGGCAAGGCCTGGGTTTCAATTTGCTGCTCTCCATACCTGGTGGTCCTGGGAAGATCTTCTCCAGCACGGGACCTACTCCAGGGCACACACCAAGTCCAATTGACGGAGGAGGGGGACTCGCTTTACCTCCACACCCAGCTGTGTGAGCGGCGGGCACTCGTGCTGTGCGGCTGAGCGGAGGCCTGGAGAGGAAGCTCCTTTTGACTCGCAGGCTGGGGGGAGCCGGCACGTCCCAGCACAAGCTTGACTGCAGCACAGCCTTCCTGCGAACAAGTCTGCGTGACCCCTGTGGGTTGACAGGCCCTACCCACCTGGAGACACTGAAAACCAACGTCACCCACTGGAGGGAGAGCACCCATGGCTGACAGTTCATGGTCACTGTACAGGGGCTGCCAGTGGGAGGGCGGTCCCACCGAGAGGTCCGGGCTGGGCTGCGCAGCCTCCTCCCTCTCTTGTCCTAGTTTGTGATCGATGGGCCGGGGGCCTTTGTTCCGCTTTGTCTAGGATCCTCAGCCCTGGACTCAGGGCAAAGTCAGAAGTGAGAGTCAGCTGCCAGGTGCCACCCTCCTAAGAGCTTTCTCTCGAGCTCGGGTGTCTCGGTCAGAAGCCCGTCTCCCCCAACCCACCCGAGGCGTTCACAGGTGTCCCTCTGCCCAACAACGGCACAGACCCCGACGCCCTGTGGTCAGGACGCATGGTTCTCAGGAGCCACATCCAGGCTCCCTTATTCGAGGACAGGGCCCATTAGAAGTAGATGGACAGAGGGGAGGTGCAGGGGGCCTCCCTCCTACCTTTGGGACCCTTTCACACAGCTTCTCCAACCCAGGCAAGAAAACTGCTTCCCTGCAAAATATAAAATCTATTGCTGAGCAGAGCGACGAGAATTAACCTTGATTACCACAGTAATTTACTAATCAAAACTGGAGACCTGCTAATCAAGCTGGAATTGCCAGCTGCTTGATTTTTATAGTAACATAACCAAAACTGCACATTTGGTAAACAAGGGTGTGGGTGTGATGGGGGACTGGCTGGGGGAGGGGTAAGGCCCCTAGGCTGCGAGGAGGCTGGGCTTTGATCCAGTGACCCCCTCAACAGGTAGGGCAGAAATAGATGGATGGAAATGCCCGGGGACGCACATGTCTCAGGTTGGGGTCTTAGGCAAGGCTACTAGTGTGAGTATGTTTGGGAGGGGACCCCAGAAAGCATCCAGGGGGGAGTGGGAAACTGAGACCAGGGAAGGGAAGGCAGGGAGCAGGTTGTTTCTGAGGCTGACTGGGACATGATACACAGCAGGCATAGGGGGTCCCCCAGTGGGGCAGGAAGTAATTCTCAGGTGAGGGATGAGGCCCTGGGGTGCTGCCTCCCTGGCCTTCGAACTGGTCTTGCCGCAGGCCCATCCAGCTTCTGTGGCTAGAAGGGCTCTCACTGGGGGCCCGCTGCCCATGAGCGCGCCATTGGGAGGCTGTAGATGGGTCGCAGGGGCAGGGAGGTGCCTCCGGCACCCGCTGTGCTCCCGGCAGTGCCCTGAATCGCACTTCCTTGGACGTCAGCCTGTCTGAGCGGCGCCTTCCTGAGGCAGAAGGCGCGGGCTCCTCTCCCGTCTATCCCGTGCACACGCCGGGCTCAGCTGCGCAGCCTCTGGAGCTGCACAGCCCGTGTTGTGCCCAGAGCAACTAACTACCCGTGTCCCAAATAGCACCTGCCGCTCTGTGCGCTCCGGTTTCTAGTTCCTGCCCCCCTGTCAACGGGGCATGATGAGAGGGCTAGATTTCGTCCCGTGCGCCCCCCAAATCTAGACACCCTGGCACACATGGGTTCTCAGTTCATCTCTGCCAAAGGGGGCGTGGCAAATGCATCTGGGTGAAGGGCTACAGGAGAATCCCTCCACCAGGAGTGGCCTCTTCTCAGCCCTCGGACGGCCTCGGGGCGGAAGGCAGAGGATGACAACATCCATGAAACACAGGAGGAAACAGGAAACCTGGCTCAACCTCTGCTCAGTGACCTGGGACATCCACTCTGTCCTCAAGTCCCAGAAAGCTGAGCCGCAGGTGCTGCCTGGACCTCTCTGCATCCCCCTGTGACTCCAGCGTGGGGCTCTGACTCCAAGAAGCGCCTCCATCTCTGACCTCTCCCCCAAGGCCAGTGTGTGACAGCCAGGAGGTGAGGCGTGTCGCACCAGAGCTCGCCCTGCCTCACTCGGGCCCCGCGTTTTCCATAGGTGTTCAGTCGTTAAGGATGACCAAGGGTGCTCGGGACTCAGCACACCCTGGAAAGCAGAGCTCCAGCAGCTGGGCAAGGAGTGGGCAGGAGGGGGCGCTGCTGGCGGCAGGACAGCCTCCTCAGGGCTCGGTCCAGCACCCACGATGGCGGTGTGAGTCAAGGGACACAGGGCGCTGGGAAGGTCATGGAAGAGCTGAGAAACTGCCACCACGCGTCTCCGGCCCCTGCCTGCGGTCTCCCAGGGTGGCCTCAAGAATGCACAGCCTGTCCCAAGGCCTCTCATCCTGTTCTTGAGAAAGACGGTAGAGAAGGTTTCCATCAGCGGGAATAAAACACAGCACCCGTGGCAGTCGGTGAGTAGGGCCTCCCCAAGCAGTTGGTGTGGACCTGGGCCTGGGGACAGACTGGAGAGGCCTGACCAGCAGGTAGGGGTCGGGCTGGTGCTGGGGCGGGGGGGCCTGTGACACCCAGAGGACACCGGCCGACATCCCCAGGGCCTCCAGAGTGCGAGGAAGGCAGAGAGGCCTTCCGGGCCAGTCCCCAGCAGTGGTATTGAAGGAATTGTGGATGTCTCTGCCCAGAGGGTCCTTAGAGTTTGAGGAGACCCCGAGGTCAGGGAAGAAACCCCTCTGGGCAGTTCCTGACCACCCGGTCTTGACGCCATGGCGACGATGACATGGGGAGACTTAGCGCCCAGCACCAGGACGAGGAAAGCAGGAGGTCAGGACAAAGTTCATCTGCTGCTCAGGGTCCTCTGCAAAGTGCCAGAGGTGACATGAACTACCCTTCTAAGGGCTTAGCAGTGCAGAACCAGCCTTCTGTCCCCTGCCTGGAGATGGGCAGCTGCCCAGCCTCTGCCTGGGCATGTGTGGTGCCCCGGCTCCTTCAGCGTGAAGCGCCCCCCCAGCCTTGGTCCTACCCCAGGACCTGCCTCGCTGCAGTGGCCTCCATGCTCGGGGAAAGTGCATGCATCTCCTGAGAACTGTCCTCAACCCTTGGAAGTCACCTTCCCTGGGAACACCTGGGACGTAAACTTTATCTCCATGGAGGTGGCCCTAGCCAATGGAGGACTAACACAGAAATAGAAAGCTCAGAGCCCTGACCTCAGGGTGGGACAACCTGAGTGCCAGCCACTCCAGGATCCCTGCAGGGCTGAGCTGGAGCGGCACCTGTGCCTGGCTCCCCCTCCCCTTTCCCCTCGCAGGGTTCACAGGAGTGCGCGTTCTTCATCAACTCTTGCCTTGGGTATCCTGGTACGCTCCGTTCCAGTGTTGAAAAGTCTGCGTCTCTTTGCTTTCAAACGAGTAGGCTTAATTTGGTTATAAATTACCCAGATAACCAGCCCAGTTCTCCTCTTCTGCTTTCACGTATGGAAACAACCTTAATGCTAAGAGTCCTTTTACGGCGTCACCCCAGACACCCTACGAAATCAGGAGGCAAAGGGCAGCAGGCCCACTTTCAATGGGGAAAATCGAGTCTGAGAGAGCTGGCTCCTGAGTTTTGTCTGGCACGTGTGCTGGGCCCGGAGTAGAAAATCCATTTCTCCAGCTGCTCCAAGCTTCCATCTGAGTCTCCCTGGCCTCTCCCCGACTGCCCTGGACCGGAGTCCGGAGTGCCCTGATACAGCCTGTGAGAGCCCCCAAGCCCCGGTGGGGAAAATCATCTGGAATTTTCTGGCTTCTGTCCCTCTCTCAGGGGCTTCAAGCTCATAAGTGCAAGGGGCTGGTTGAATAGCTCATCAGCTTTTGCTGGATGAGATTTTGTTTAACTCTCCCTGCATCCCCCGAGGACACCTGAGGACAGGGCTTCGGTCCACTCCGCCCCCCCCCCCCGGGGCGGGGCCTTTTTCAGATGTCACGTGGAGACAGCGCCCTTGCCGAGGCTTCCGGGTGGAGGCCGTGCTGAGAGAGCAGCCGACAGGAAGTGTGTCAAACCGAGGTTCCTTCTCTCCTTCGCACCCTCCTGCAGCCGATGGCTGCCTCGGCTGGACGTCAGAACGGCAGAGCGCAGAGAGGAGGGGAGAGGCCGCAGCAGGAGGTTCCCGAGTTCTGCCAATTTATCCCACAATCAAGAGCCATCGCCCCACTTTGCCAAATCGTGCAGTGGTTCTCCCGGCATTACATCAGGAATGGAAGACAGTGGCAAACAGCATTACGACGTCACAAATCAATTTTATTGAAAACGTATTAGGTTTCAGTAAAACTGAAGGATCCGACACCGGAGGAGAAGAAGCCAGGGCAGAGGAGACAGTGTAGCAAGATTTACTTCTGAGTGCTACAAAATATTGAACTAAAAATAACATTAAAGATGAAATTTGTAATGAATCTCAAGCTGCTAAATTCCCCAAGGCTGGGTCTGCCAAAGGCTCTGCAGCAACCCTCTGTTCTTTCCTGTCTTTATGTAAATATTTTATACAGTTGTCTGTGCGCGCGTGCGTGCCCACTGTCATTTATATTTCAGTCCACTCTAAAATGGATCTCAGGCTCCTGCAAGCTGAGCGCGGCTCGGAGTGGGGCTGCGCCGAGAGGTAGGTTGGAATGGGGAGGCTAAATGAAGACGGATACTTAATGGACTTCTTGTGTACTCATAGTCAGCTGTCATGGTGTCTGCCTTAAACCTGATTTGTAATTCTATGGGTTTTGTGACATTATGATAAGATGCGATGTGCGGAAGGCTCCCATTTAGCAGGGACATTGATGGGCGTTTGAGTTAAAGAGAGTGGCTGATGGGCGCGCGGCCGGCTCGGACCCCGCGGCTAATGCGCGGCAAACCAGCCCTGGCTACAGCCCTAGTATTTCATGCTTTTCCATACATTAGACTTTGCCAAAGTGAACTTTTGGAAGAATAAAACACTTCCAAGATAAATTCAATTTTCCCAAGTGTTGAACTTAACTTTCTCTGTCACTTAATGCTTCTCTGGAGTTGGGGGATAGAAGAGCACCTTTGCCTAAGCGGGGTACACCAAGAGGGGCGGAGCCTAACGGAGGGGGCGGGGGGAGGAGGCGGAGGCATGAAGGGCGGGGCCTGCAGGCGGGGCCTGAGGAAGGCTTCTCCCTGGACTGGGCTCTGCGGAGGGAGAGGGGGCTTGGGGACTGTCCGGTGAAGTTCTCGGCTTTGGTCTGCGGAGGGGCTGGGTGCCCGGCTGCTGTAGCCCTGCACACACCGTCTGATAAGACGTTCCACTCTGGGGCAATGGGCCTGCAGGAGGGGACAGGGCTTCTGGCAGCCCCTTTCCTTTCCCAGCTGCCTGCCCACTGTTACTTGGGCTCAGCCATCAGTGGGCCCTGGCAGTGCCCTTCCCTGAGCCCCGCATGTCCCAGGGCCCCTGCTGCTCCTGCTCCTCCCCCTGGACCAGCCATCACCTTCACTCCGGGGGCCACTCCGACTGCTCGGGATGCTGGCACCTGTCAGTGTTGCTAGCGAGGCAGTGCCACGATCTGTTGGGTATCTCCCAAGAGGGCAAACCAGGGTTCAGGTGGAAACATTAGTGAGGACAAAGGTACAAAGGGGTGCAGGGGACGCCAGGGCCCCCACACTGGCTGGCAGAGGGCTGATGCTCATGATGTAACCCCACCCCCACTGGCCTCAGTATTCTCTGCCCAATACCCACATGCTCTGGGACAAGTTTTGTGGCCTCGTACCTTCTCTCCTGCGGGAACCAGGCCCCGCCTTCGGGGGGTCCTATGTGCCACTCAGGACATCCACAGAGAGCACTCCATTCCGATGGGGGGGCGGGGCTCCGCCTCAGGTTCAGCAGGATTCAGCTGAAGCCCCACTGGGGCTCAGGGCACCAGAAGAGCAGCAGTCCCTTTAGCCAGTCCCTCCAGCCAGGTCCTGTCTCTGCACGGGCTGTGCACTCCCGAGGTCCCCACAGCCGCTGCAGGGTCCCAGGTCCTGCGGCTGCAAGAAGCAGAAGAAGCAAAGTGAACTCTGTTACTGGCTATGAAGAAGCAGGGACTGTGAAGGGTCCCAGAGCAGAAAGGACAGCCCTGACTTCCAGATGTGCAGCCCGGACCTGCGGACACTGTCAGGCCCGGGGGGCCTCTCTGCCACCTGCACGTCCCTCTGGCTCCCTCCACAGAGCAGCCCTGTGGCTTCTCCAGGACAGAAGGCTCAAGTCCGGTTACTGTCCCCAGTACGCGGGCAAGAGGTGACCGGCATAGCGTCCAGTCCCCCTGCACAAGGATCACGGTGGGAAGGCTGTATGGTACAGTGTGGCCCTGCGTGTCCGTCTTGGGCACAGAGGGGCTGGGTAGGTCAAATTTCCTTCTCCCCGAAAACTCAGCCAGCGGCCATTGTCCCGTTAGACCCCAGGTTCTCCGGGGCTCATGCCGGGCCAGGCCGCAGCCCCTCTGCCGTTGGTGTGGTTGTGCTGGTGATGAGGGGCCTGTGTACCTGGGGATGAGGGGGGACCCGGATTAAACTCCAGTCTGCGCCTCCCCCAAGGACCCACGTTCCCGCCAGGCTCCCTATGTCCGGGGCTTCTAGAGCGTGTGAACAAGCTACGTGGTGACCCTCAGGCCCCTCAGGGCCTCAGAGGAGGCGAAGCCAGAGGCCAAGGGTCCAGAAAGGCCCGGGGGCTGGCCTCTTGCTGTCCTGCGCCCTGTTGCACTGGCCGTGGAAGGCAGTGCTAGTTGGTGGAGGGCTTCTGGGCGGGGCCCGCAGCCCAGGGCCTTTCTCCACCCCTTCCCCCTCCTGGGCCTCCATCTCTTCCTCTCTAACGGGACCTGGTGAGCGCAGCCTCGGTGGTCCTGAGCCGCCTCTGAGCTGCTCCGAGATGCTCCGAGAAGGGAAGCCATCACACTGACACAGAACTTCTGTGAGAGTCGGGGGTGCTGCTCAGGGTCTCTGGAGGGTCGGTTTTGAGAGCAGAGCTCCCACTGGTGGGTTTGCAGTCGAGTCCCTGGGACGCATGTTAGGGGCTGGGTGCCCCATCTCCCACTGAGAGTCGGGCACTGGGTACCTGGGGAGGGGACTTAAGGCCTGGCAGCCCGCTGGGCCTGCTGCGGTTCTGCAGTTTCACCCCCAGTGGGCATGCACCCTGCCCTCTCTCTGTCCCCGTGATCACCCTGTGTTTCCTCACTGGCCCTTGTCATGCACCAACTGTGACCCTCTTGTTGTTGGCAGAGTGCAGGATTCATGCCAGGGGTTACCCGGTGGTGGTTGGCTCGCAGGGACCTCTGGCCTGTGGGAGGGGTGGGCGGGCCCCTCCCAGGAGGCCTCTGAGCCGGAGCTCGACCTGTGACCCTGAGCTCGTCCTTACCACAGAGAACACGCGTCTGGGAAGCCAGTCACAGAGCAGTGGCAGGGGCACAAGAGACACACACCTGTGGACCCCTGTACACCCAGCCTTTGCCTTGCCACCACGGCAACCACATGTGACAGGCAGCACGACAGCCCCCACACACCAGGTCCTGTCTTCGTCCCCAGGCGGCTGTGACAAAGCGAGAGGAGTCCGTTCCTCACAGCCCCGTGGGCTGGAGGTCCGTGACCAAGGTGCCCGTGTGGTGGGGCTCTGGTGGGGACTTCTCCCCGTTCCGTCGTCGTCATCTCTCCACGCCTTTGAGTTTCGGAAGGTGCCTGTTTTATGGGGCACTGATCCTGCACCCAAGGATTTCCTCTTCATGACCTAAGCAGCCCCCAGGCCCCACTGCCTCAAAGCGTCATCTCTGAGGGGTACGCCTTCGATGTATGGACCCACAGAGAACACACACACACTGGGACCCCAGCAGGTTTGGGTCCCTGCAGCTGCGAATGTCTTCCCAGAAGGAAAAGAGGTTTTTGCAGATGTGACTCAGTGAGGGCTCTGCCATGAGATGAGGAGATTGTACTGTCAATCCCAAGTGCAGTCAAGAGGGAGCTTTGAAGATGCCAGCACTGAATGCTGGAGAAATGCAGCCACAAGCTGGAGCGTGTCAGCTGCCACCAGAATCTAGCAGAGGCACCCCGTCCCCAGAGCGTCCTCAGAGAGCTTGGCCCTGCTGACACCCTGATTGGGCCTAGAGACACTGATTTTGGACTTCTGGCCTCCAAAACTGTGAGAGAATAAATGTCCGTTGTGTTAAGTCATCAGTTTGAGGCAATTTGTTCCAGCAGCCACAGGGAACTAATCCACCACGTGAGACAGGTCTTTCTCACAGGGGCTGTCACAGAGCCACTGCTCAGAGCTCCCGCCACCAGAGTCACTGGCTGCAGGCTCTGCGTCCCCAGGCTCCAGGGGGCGCAGTCACACTCAGTTCCCTCCCAAGAGCCGTTCTCCGCCATAGAATGTGAGCTCCTGGACATCCAAGGCCATGTATCCCTGTAGGCCCCAAGTCACCCCAATGCTTCTTACACACAGAAGAATGTATATAAAGAAATATTTTTGAATTATCAGCACAAGTGAGCAGCTAGTGAGAAGTGAGTCTGTTAGTAAATGCACAGGTGTCTTACAGCATCATCTTACGTCATGATTTGTCTTGCATTTGCTAGGCCTCTCCCAGCCAGTCTCAAAGGCTCCCGAAGGCAAGGGCCTCCGCCCTTGCAGGGGAGACCTGCATAGGACGCCCCTCACCAGGTGCTCAGTGAAGACCCATGGATTGATTGGCTGGTGATTGATGAGCACTTGGATCAAGCTGGACCTGGACTTGTAGTCTCTTGAACTAGGTATCTTTCAATCTGCCGGCAATACCTGTAACAAACGGAGAATGAAGTGCGCAGTCTCAGGGCTGGGAGGGGACGCCGGCCACACACTGATGATGTCCACGTGGAGAACAGATATTCACCCAGCAAGGACACCTTCCCACCGGCCTAGGAGGGCAGGACTGTGAGCTCCGAGTACTGTAGAACTAATGAAGCCTTCATCTTCCCGCAGCCTGCAACGGGGTTGAAACTTGGCTCTGCTTAAGCAGAGGAGCGATTTGAAATGCAGGGGTGATGAGCAATGCAAGGCCACGAGCCCATCAGCGGTGCTCCCTGAGAAGACAGCTGCTTGGGAAGGAGAAGGGACAAGCGGTGCAGGGGGCTGCCCCAAGATACCCAGAGAACACCGGGCAAACACACAGAGGTTTCAGTGTGAGCATGTCTTTTTCGGAGCGTTGGAGATTATTCAGAAAATTATGGATTTTCAGCGTTTTCTTTGGGGGAATCAGCTGCCACTCCAGAAGCCAAATTTCAAGCCAGGAAACACTGTGCTTTGGGCTGAGCGTGCTTGTGTTTGGGATGAGCTGTGGGGCCCTCGGCAGCCAGCCTAGCACCACAGGGGTCTGGCCTGTGTCCCAGGCACGGAGACCACCCCCGAGGTGTCTGCCCCCAGGAGAGTCGCACACCTGCGTGGCCACACTGTGGTCCCCCAGCATTCCCCTGAGAGCTGGGAGGTGCAGGGCACTGGTGACAGCGGTCAGCATAGGGCCCATATGGACGAGGTGTCCAAAGGCTGTTGGTGGGGCAGGAGGGCTTCTCCCCTCGCAGGTCCCAGCGCTGCTGTCTGCTCAAGGAGGAGTGCGGGTGCTTGGTCACGGGCCCGGGGAGTTGGAAGGGTTCGGAGCAGCGGTACCTGCACTACCCAGTGGCGCGGACACCACATTGAGAAGTTTGCCCATGCCGCAGCTCTCTCTCTCTCTCTCCTTCCGATTTCATCAAGGTCCAAGACTACCTTCGGTGCCTAGACATCTCTAACAGGCTTCCCACACTTTTCTCATCTTTTTCGACTGCAAGGGAACAGACCTATGGCTCTGGGCTCTAGGCGAGCATGGGTCTCTAGCTAGCATTTAATAATGTCTTGTTTTCACATTATTCAAGGCGAGTGGCTGCGGTCTTGCATCTGTGGTTATGATATAAAGACCCCTTTCAAGTGAGCGTGTGAATACAAAGAACGGGACGAACGGAACAGGTGCGCTGGGTAAGCGTGAGTACAGATGTTTGGGGGGCGGTGGTATCAGATGCCTGATGTTTGGGGTTACCAGTACCTGCTTATCCCTAAGGACCCCTGCAGCTCATTGTTCTGTGAGGCCTTATAAGAACCTCGCACTGTTCCCGACTGGCCACATCTTGTCCCTGGTTTCCGTTTAGGTAGACCTGCTGTGACCCAGACCGCACAGCACAAGGGTTGCCTTTCCTTTCCTGCTGAGACCCCTGACCTGCAGCCACAGAAACCCCTTCTCTTCCATGCACGCCACCAATGTCTGCACCCGCTTGACTCCCTTGAATGTAGTATTTCCATCAAAGGATGTATCTAGGTGTGTGCGCTGCATCAGAGCCCAGCAAGTTTTTCCTCCTGCCTGTTTACATTAAAATTACTCATTATAATTCAAATTACTTTCAAATTATGCTCATCTGGATTTCTGTGCTTTATAAAGACTCCCATGCCTATCTCTTTCTGAGGTTATAAGTTAAATTATTTTTATTATGATAGAAACTGCTTTAAAGACTCCGCAGACATTTGCTAAACGGTGGATAAGACAGCTTCGTGCTGAACGAGCCCTCTCTCACAGCCCACTGTGGAGCAAGGGAAACTGAGGACGAGCAGTCAGTCTGGACACCTACGCTGCTTCAGGCCCTCGCACTGTGCGCAGTGCTGGCCGTGTGTGAGGGCCAGCGTGGCAGCTGCAGTTCCCGGGGGAGCGTTGCTGTCACCGGCGGGGTGGCAGGGGGATGGCTAGCGCTGGCTGTCCTCAGTAGAAATGCTTTCATTCTTTACCTTCATCAGCAAATAAAGGTACAAGAAAATACGTGGTTAGCTAATAGGAAGAAACTTTCTAATGCTTAGAGTCTTCAGCATGGACGTGGGCAGACGTCCAGGCAGTGACTCCCGGGCACCACGAAGGCTCTCACCAGGGGTTCTGTGGCTGCCAGTGTCAGAGAAGGTGCGTGCTCCCATCTCTGGGACCACACCCTTCATCCCCCATCCCCAAGTTTTGGTGGCAGGTGAAGAACACCCCACCCAAACTGGATTAGTGACATGTACTGGTAGACAGAGGGGCCAGATATCCAGGCACAGCTGAATCTGTGTCTGGATGACATCAAAAAGCATCTCTCCTCCTCCTTCCCACGCCCCCAGTGACCTCACTCTCGAAGAGTCAGCACCGTGGCTCCAGCGTCCAGGTGGACAGCCTCCCCGTCAGGCGGCCTGAGCGGGAGGAGGACGCATCCCAGCCGGCCCAGCTGGGGGCCTGAGGGTTTCCTAGGAAGTAGTCAGGTGTACAAGGGTGTTCACGCGGGTCACCTCCCCTTGCAAAGTGACTGAGACTCCTTAAGTGTTCCTGAGGGTGGGCTGGGGTGAATAAATGGCGGGGCCCTGCGCAGCCAGTGGGAAATGCTCTCAGAGAACAATAATGACCCACAAATATCCCTGACATGTTGTCAAGCAAATACTGGAATGAAGAAATACTGAGGCCATGGTTTTGTTATAAAATATATAAAATTAATAAAAATAGGATGCAAATGTATCGATATATTTTCTCTGAGTGGAAGAATTACAGATGAAATTATTTTTAAATGTACTTTATTGATTATGCTATTGCAGCTGTCCCAGTTTTTCTCCCCTTTATTCCCGTCCACCCTGCGCCCCCTCTTATACCAGCATTCCACCCTTCCCTAGTTCATGGCCATGGTCATACATACAAGTTCTTTGGCTTCTCCATTTCCTATACTGTTCCTACCCTCCCCCTGTCTGTTTTGTACCAACCTTTTATGCTTTTTCTTCCCTGTACCTTTCCCCCATTCTTCCTACGTCTCCTCCCCACTGATAACCCTCCATGTGATCTCTATTTCTGTGATTCTGTTCCTATTCTAGTTATTTGCTTAGTTCGTCTTTGTTTTAGGTTCAGTTGTTGATAGTTGTGAGTTTGTTGTCATTTTACTGTTCATATTTTTGATCATCATCTTTTTCTTAGATAAGTCCCTTTAACATGTCATATAATAAGGGCTTGGTGATGAGGAATTCCTTTAACTTGACCTTATCTGGGAAGCACTTGATCTGCCCTTCCGTTCTAAATGATAGTTTTGCTGGATAGAGTAATCTTGGATGTAGGTCCTTGCCTTTCATGACTTGGAATACTTTTTTCCAGCCCCTTCTTGCCTGCAAGCTTTCTTTTCAGAAATCAGCTGACAGTCTTATGGGAGCTCCTTTGTAGGTAACTGTCTCCTTCTCTCTTGCTGCTTTTAAGATTGTCTCCTTATCTTTAATCTTGGGTAACCTAATTATGATGTGCCTTGGTGTGTGCTTCCTTGGGTCCAACTTCGTTGGGACTCTCTGAGCTTCCTAGACTTCCTGGAAGTCTATTTCCTTTGCCAGATTGGGGAAGTTCTCCATTATTTTTTCAAATAAGTTTTCAATTTCTTGCTCTTCCTTTTCTTGAGCATTTATGATTCAGATATTGAACATTTAAAGTTGTCCCAGAGGTTCCTAAGCCTCTCCTTTTTTTTTTTTTTAATTCTTGTTTTTTTTTTTTCATTCTGTTCTGGTTGAATGTTTATTTCTTCCTTCTGATCCAAACTGCTAATTTGAGTCCCAGTTTCCTTCCCATCACTGTTGGTTTCCTGTACATTTCCCTTTATTTCACTTTGCATAGCCTTCACTTTTTCCTCCATTTTGCAACCGTACTCAACCATTTCTGTGAGCATCTTGATTCCTGATTGCTAGTGTTTTGAACTCTGCATCTTATCGGGTGGCTATCTCTTCATCGCTTAGTTCTATTTTTGCAGCTTTGATCTATTCGTTCATTTAGGCCATATTTTTTGTCTTCACCTTCCTGTTATGTAGTAAGAGGCAGAGCCTCAGGTATTTGCCGGGGTAGGGCAATCCATGTGCTGTGTTATGGTACTGTGTGTGGTGGAGGAGTCTGAGAGGGAACAATGCCACTTGCTCAGCTGTCAGCTGACTTTCAGTCACTTCCCCTGCTACCCACAGCTAAATTGGGCCCTTCTGGTGCTGATTCTCAGGTGGGTGGGTTTGTGTACGTTCTAGGATGCCATGGGTCTCTCCTGTGAGGCTACGAGTTTCTCCTGATGTCTCAACCCCCACAGATTTTTATAGTCAGAGGTTTGAGGCTTTATTTCCCTGCACTGGAACCCTGGGTTGCGCAGTCTGTCTCGCTGTCCAGTTGTTCCTCCCAGTTTATCCCCATGCAAATGTGGGACCACCTGCTCCGCCAGCCGGCGCCTCGCCGCGAGTCCTCTCCACCTGGCTGCCCAGCTCCACCCCGCCTGCAGGTCTGGATGAACGTTTCTTCTTTAACTCCTCGGTTGTTGGACTTCCATACAGTTCCGTTTTCCGGCAGTTCTGGCTGTTTTTTTGTTTTAAATTTGTGTTGTCCTTCTTTTGGTTGTGCAAGGAGGCACAGTGTATTTACCTATGCCTCCATCTTGACTAGAAGTCCAGGAAAGCCAGATGAAATTACTTAAATTTTTTATTTTCTAAGTTCTCTATTACAAATATATATTCCTTTATATACTTAGAACAGAGTAAACCAATGTTGTATAAAAATCTGGGCAGATGTGTGGTGGCTGACAAGGGGACCCACGGTCTGGGGCAGCAGAAGGAAGTTGCTTGTTCTCTGATCAAGCAACTGGATTGATCCTCAGGAAAATATGGTGCTGCCGAGGGCAGGAGGGCTTGCTTCTCAGAAAATTCAACCACGGAAGCTGGAGTGATGGACCAGGAGTATTTACCCAGGAGAAGTAGAAATCTATCTTTACACAAAAGCCTGTACACAAACGTTTGTTGTGGCATTGCTCATAATCGCCAAACCTGGAAAAACGCAAATGTCCTTCAGAGGGTGACTGAGTGAAGGCAGGCACTGTGGTCTGTCCATGCAATGGAGCACCACTCGGCAACAAAGAGAAACAAATACTGAGAGACGTAACAATCTGGATGAGTCTTGGAGGCTGCAGGCCAGGTGGAAGGAGCCAGTCTCAAAAGGTCACACGCTGCAGGGCTCCACATCGGTGACGCGGGAGGAGGTGACGCAGTGATGGAGAACTGCTCGGTGTCCCTGGAGCAGGGGCAGGAAGAGGGCGTGTGTGTGAGGGGAAATGCGAGGCTGTGTGCTGGGGGGCGTGATGGCGCCGGGCTGCATCCTGCCTGTGACGGTGGGCACCCGGAGCCGTCCAGGGCTGGACAGTGTAAACAAAGGGAACCTCCTGACCTGCTTCTGCCCTGTGAGCCGGGCAGGAGAGGAAGTTGGGGTCTGTGTTTAATGAAGCACTTTCCTCAGACCCCCCCAATTTAGGTGCATTCATACCGCCCTCAGCGGGGTCGTCTCCTCCCCTCCTCTGGGAGGAGGAAGCCCCAGGCCTGTTGGTGGGGCCCACGTGTTCCCCACAGCGACTTCCCCCCACGCATGTGGTGCCTCCAGAGCTCCTCGGTGGCTCCACCTGGCGGGTGACCTGCAGTGCAGGTCTCAAGCTCTGTCCTGCCCGTGCTCCCTCCACAGGGTGGTGTCGGGCTATGGGGTTCTCGTGTCTGCTGGACGTCCTTCTTCCATTCCTTTGCCATCGTTGCGGTCCTTTGTTAATGTGAGGGGCACGACCCCATCACAAGCACGCCGTCAGACAGCTGCGGGCTTGTGCACCAGCAACAGGGCGAGGCTGTGCAGGGGCTGTGGTCGCATCAGGACGCAGATCGAAGACTGCTCTTCACGTCCCCACAAACCTCATCCTGGCCTCTGCCCACAGAGGCTGCATATGAGTAGAAGTCCATCCCAGAGTGCCAGGCAGCTGGGCATCCAGTAGCCACTGAGGTGCCACTGTGTCACCAAGCTCGGATGTCTGGTCCCTCTGTTCTGGGACAGTTCTGACTCAGGGCCACAGGCCGGGCAGCAAAGACAGCAGGGAGGGCCTCGGGGCGGGGCGTTGGGGGGGGGGGTTGCAAGCGAGCAGCAGAGACGGAGCCAGAGTGGAGGCCTCGGGGAGGATGGGCGCAGGCAGGCTGTGGGGGGGTGCTTTTCCAGTTAATTGGGGAAAAATAAGGCCGGAGATAGTAACGTGTGTCACAGTGCGCTCTCTCCCCCTCCCCCCCCACACACTCCTAGACCAGGTGCCCTCTTTTCCAGAACACCCCCTTCCTGGCAGTGCTGTCCCAGCCCCTCTGGGATTTGGGTGCCGAGGTGTCTGGGTGCAGCTGTAGGTGCTGCTGTGCACTGGGCACCGGAGAAGCCAGGGACCCTCTTCCCCTCTTCACCCTCAGAACAGATCTTGGCTCCTCCCCCACTGCCACCCACCACCCTGGCCCAAGCCTGGACAGTTATCCTGCCCACTCACTGGCCTCCTGCTCTTGCCTTTGGACCTAAGTGAATTCTCCACGCAGCTGCCTCTGTGAGCTTTTAGAAATGGAAGCCTGGGCATGCGCTGCCCTGGCACCTGCCCTCGGTTGGCTCTCCGGGCCCCATCCCATCATTCCCCGGGCCTGCTCTGCTTTCTTCACTGCGACGCACTCTGCCCTTCGCCACACTTCATTCTCAGCCGTTTCACTTGGTGGTGTTCTCTCTCCCCGGAGGTGCGGTCTGCAGGAGGGGCCCGTGCCTTCCTCCTGTCTGTGTCCCGGCTCTTACTGGGACGCGCCATTTCTGTAAGCCTCAGTTTTCTCAGCTGTCGAGGGGCAGGCGGTAAGCTCTGAGTGCCGCGCCCCTCGAGGACTTGTGAGGGTTAAATAAGTCCCCTCAGGCTGTGACGTCAGAAATCCCCAGGGAGCCTCATCAAGGCTGCTGCCACCGAAGGATACTAATTTTGCAAATGCTTGCCCATAATCTCAGCACACTTTTGAGGTCCTATTGTTAGCTACAGCACCCCCCTCTCCAGGCAAGAAACCTGGGCATCTATTGCAAATAAATTAGTAAGGCTGTATTCTCAGTGAAAATGTCTCAGGGAGATTTGTAATTTTATTTTTTTTGTATGTGTGCAGAATAACATAAATCAAAGGGAGCAATAGTCTACCTTGTGTTTTGACTACTTTGACCCTCTTCAACCTCTGCCAATTTTTATCTCATTTTTGTTTAACTTTATACGTCAGAGTTTAATTTGAGAGCTGGTGGGGAAGACAGTGATGCATAGGTTCCATCAAGTGTGGCTGAAATTACCCTGTCCCCTGAGGCTTCAGACCAAAGGGAGGGTCCCGTCCTGGCCCTGGGTAGACGAGGACTCACACCCTGCCCCTCGGACCCCGCCCCTCCACGCAGTAGGCTTGTTGCTGCCTCTCC
Source organism: Micronycteris hirsuta (assembly GCA_004026765.1). NCBI lineage: Eukaryota > Metazoa > Chordata > Mammalia > Chiroptera > Phyllostomidae > Micronycteris > Micronycteris hirsuta. The sequence goes on from PVJI01001388.1 coordinate 121,171, forward strand.
CTGTTTGATTGATTGACCAGGCCCGTGAGCTCAGGGATTGTGTCCCTCCAGGGCGCCCGCTCCCTAGCACAGCCGCGGACACACAGCCTCGGTCATAGCGAGTGTGTCATTTCAGGAACCAGGAAAGGAGTTGTATTAGCATTGATTTTCTTTCTCTGGACACTGTTATCTGCTCTGGGAGAGTGTGCCCAGTCAGCGTCACAGTCCAGCCAAGGAACGCTGGCCCTGCTCGTCCAGGTGCTCGGGCAACGCCCGGTGTCCCATGGTGGCCCAACGAGAGCTGCCCCATGAATGGATGAATAAAGGGATGACCTGATTTCTGCTTCCTCATTTCTGCCTGTGCTCCCGCTGGCCTCAGCTGGTTTTGGAGAGGGTAAAAGGACTGCTGGTAGATGAACTGAGTCACCGGTGTAGGAACTGGCCCCCTGCTATCATCCTGGAAACTTGCAAACGTAGCTGATGGACACTGGGGCCAGAAGGGGCCCCGGGCTCTTCCAGTGCAGCGCTCATCGCTACATGAGGGTTCGCCCAGACAGCCTGGCCAGGGGCTGCGCAGCCTCTATCGACCCTCCAGGGCCAAGCTCCTGGAGCCGTGACCCATGGGTTAGCATTTTTTAAATGTGCGCTTTCTTCCCGGCACTTATCACAGTCTGAAATGACATACTTGTGGATTACAGGCGGTCTCCCCACTAGACCCTAAGAACACTGACAAGTTCTGTAATTAATTCACGAGAAAAGTCTGTTTGTTCACCTGCATCCCTTGGCTCGGGCATAGGGCTTAACATCTAGGAAGTGCTCAATAAATCTTTCTGAGTGAATGAGTCCAAAACAAGCAGGGCCGGGGGGAGGCTGCGATTTGCTAGCAGCAGGGCAGGAGTGAGGGCAAGGGGTTAAAATGCCCAGGTACAGAAGTCGTACCACACCCGACACCTGGTCCACCTCACAGGCCATTATGGGGTGAGGAGGCATTACAACCAGCTGGGCAACCAGGCTGGGTGGCAGACGTCTCCGCTAGGTCCTGCTCTGGACCCGCACGGTCCAGTAGAGAAGCTGTTTCCACTCTTGCAGCTACTGAGCACTGGGGTGCAGCTGGTCTGAACTGAGGGGTGTTGTGCGTGTCACACCCCGCCTCAGCTTCCAAAGGTTTATGTGGATAAAGGATACAAAGTATGCCATTAATCACTTTTCTATTGATTACATGTTGAAATGATAATTTTTGGATATAACTTGTTAAATGTTAGATCGAATTTCATCTTTTTTTTTCTTTTAAAAATTGTGGCTACCGTAAAATTCAGACTTGCCTGCATGGCTGCACTGATTCTAATGCGGTCCTGGAGGACGGTCCTCCCAGGGGCTTGCTGCTTGGAGCCCTCACACGAGCACACATGGCTGAGGTCGCGTGTTCTGCGGCCAGCTTTGTGCGAGGAACTCTGCCACCAAGTTAAACAAAGGGTTACACCTTTGACCTAGTCATTTTATTTTTTCTGTGTCATCCTGAAATGTGAAAAATTTCTTTGCATAAAAGTTATTAAATGTAGCATTCTCTAATATGAATGAAAAACAGAAAATAACCTAAACATCTAAATAGTAGCACGGTAATATTAACTCTGCTACAGCTGTACAGGGGATATCACACGGCCATCCAAAACTGTTCATCAAAGACTTCATGATTACAGCGTGGCAGACGCTGGGCCAGGCTCAGTCAGAGCTTCAGAATCCCCAGCTGCACACGCTGCAGTGTGACTCGAGAGGAGCAGCTCTGAGACGGGCGGGGAGGCGCGCCCCCAAACCATGAGGTGGCAAGTGACTTCTCTTTCTTTTCTGTTTTCAGCTAATTTTGTTTAGTAAGCTTTTGATAAAAGAGACTCATGCGTATCTCGTCTCAGGGAAGGAGTTTGCCTGAGTGTTGCCAGCAGCGGTGGTTCAGCTGTGCCCCTTTGAGGCCCACATGTCACGTGGCAAAGCCCCGCTTTCTTTCTGAACATGTGTCCTTTGTGGCGTGGACCCGTGGGTCCCTTAGTCCCTCAGCCAACTGGACCTCTCCTCCACGGCCCGGGACCCCTGCTGAGGGCAGCGATGCAGCATGGCCCTGTCCCCAGCACCCAGCTGGCTCAGCCTGGGAGCCCAGGGGGTGGTTAGGGCAGCTGCCCCTGTATCAGCCCTGGGGGGCAGGGGGGGTGCCTGAGTGCTGGTCTCAGTGCAGGAGCCTCTGCCAGCAGCTCCTGGTGGGCTTTCTGCAAGTGGAGTCCTGGCAGGAGGCAAGTCATCCCCTGTCACCTCTCTAGGGGTCTTCCGAAGGGCGCAACTCAGAAGACTGCCCTCATCACACTCCTCTGGCTTCCAGTGACAGGCTGCCATCCCACCGGTGTTGGGCCTCGCAGTTGTGAAGGTCCCGTTCCCCGTCGCCTGGGCTTCCCTGCACCCCTGCGTCAGCCTCCAGAGGACCCCTCCCAGAACAAGCACCGGGGGGCGTGCCCCTCCTCCTGCCAGGACCCAGGACTGGCGCAGGACTCAGCTGGAAACAGTGCCTGTGTCTCGGAGCACACCAAGAAGAGAAACACAGGGTGTGTGGTGCCCGTGACCCTGGTGTGCAGGGCAGGGGCTGAGTTCTGGGGCTGACAGACCTGAGGTCAAATTCAAGCTCTGCTCCTTCTCACAGCCATGAGGCTCTGAACATGCTCCCTCAGCTCCCCAGGGCTCACCTTTCTCCTCCGCGGGACGGGGTGAGGACCCCACGTTTCACGGGTGCTGCGTGGATTGGGTGAGACACCTGAACTTCTCAGTGGTGAAGTGAACTCCCAGCAAACCTCAGTGATCCCTCTTCCGGCTTTCAAACGCTGGGGTTGTCGGCCTTGGGGATGCAGATGTCCATCAGACCGCCGCTTCCGCAAGTGAACCCTCCCCTGGGCTCCCCCCACTTGCGGCCCTGCGCTGCCGCGGCGCCACAGCCACGATGGGCGGGCCGTCACAAGGCCAGAGGAGGGAGGGCCAGCCGGAGGGGGTGCGTGTGGAGAACCTCATCGCTCGTTTCAACGTTGTGCTCACGCAGAACACCAGATCAAGAAATGTGACGTTTGCGGTAATCAAAGGGGCAGGGATATAAATTGTCAAAAAGACAGGAAAGAATCATAAGACATTTGAAATAAAGATTTTTGTCTTCAAAATGTCTGTATCAACCTCAGAACAAGGATCTGTTATGAGACTTTTGGAACCACATCTCTGCCCTTTTTGTCTCTTCTCTTCACCAGGCTCCGCCCCTCACTCCCTGTGGGGGATTCCTTACGAATGAGGGTTCGCGCCACATGGGACTGCTCTGGTTAGGAGAATGTTTCATTAAAAATATATGTTTGCCACAGAATGCTGAGTGATGTATTTAGTTGGTCCCTTCTGTTTTTTTCCTTTTTTTAAATTTTTTTTTATTTTGAGTGTGCATTTATTGAAGCTGGGGACGGGGAAACAAGGAAGGGCTTACGACAGAAGGGACGGGAGCCTAGGTGGGGCTGCTGCTTTGGCTCCCTGGGAAATAAAAGTCACAGTGACAGAAGTGAGCCACCGCGGGGCTGCTGTTGGCTCAGTGAGAGGTCAGAGGAAAGGGGGCCTGGGAGACAGGGTCGGGGTGAGCCTGGGACGAGCTGCCGCTGCCCACTGCTCCCGTGGCTGCAAGTCTCCTGGGGACCCTAAGAGCTTAGGAGATGCAAGCCTGTGGGGAAAGAAGGGGCGTGGTGTGCTCCGGGGAGGGAGGATGCCCTTTCTGTTTTACTTGCAGGGCTTTCTGGCCAAGTTCTAATCCAGCGTGTTCTCAGGGCAGTTGAGATGTGAAGGGGCCTCCGAAGGGGCCTCTGAGGCAGCAGTGCAGCAGGCTGGGGACATAGGTGGGAGAGCGGGGCCCGTGGCCTCACTTCTGCTCCTGAGGGCACAGCCACCACGCTGCTCACAGGGATGGGAGGGGGGTGGCGGTTGGAGGGGCCCTGCCCAGTGTCTCGTCTAGGGGCGATGCCTGGACGGAAGCTCAGGGCCCAGGGAGACCACCCAGATAGTCGCCGGCCTTGGTTCACTTTATTGCCGTTTCTTCCAGCCTCAGGCCTTCCACAGTGTATGCGTTTAAGTGAAAGTGGTGGCCTCGAGAGACATCGGCTCCTCTCTGAGATCTGGTGTGAGCGTTAATGTCCCCCAGAGCTCTTAGCTGATTCATTCAGTTTAGACCAGACGTGCCCCTCGCGTAAGTCTGACGGAGGTGAGGCAGGCTGGGCTGTGTGGCTGCCACTCATGGCCGAAGACCTTTGTCTCAGACACGCAGCCATCACAGCCCGAAGCCGCAGACCGCCGTCTACACCTCCCAGGAAGGGAGACACGTGCCAGGGGCCTGGCGGGCACTTTGCACAGTTTCCTTGCAGACAGTTCCCCGGTGCTCCTACCTGAGCCCACACTCTCTGTTTCACGTGCGACTTGGACACGCTCCGACGTCCGTTCCCGCCACAGCTGAGAGGCCGGTGCTGCGGAAGCAGATGGACAGACGAGACTCTGGACTCTCCCTGGCTGCTGGGGCCGTTTACTGTAAGGACAGCAGTGAAATGTTAAACTAGGAATTGGCTGAACTTTAAAAAGAAATCAGGAACATGTGCAGTGCATCATGAATGGTCACCGTCAATGTTTAGCAAAGCTTGTTGTTCAGAAAAGTGAGTTTCAGAGGTGTTTTCCTGGAAGGAGTGACGCTGTGACAATGTTGGTGACACTGCTGTCCCGCAGGGCCCTGTGGTCCGTGTGCTCGTAGACACACGGACATCCAAACGTGTGCACAGAACTGTGTGTACAGGGTGGAGCGGAAGTAGGTTTATAGGGGTGAGTGTGTGAAACTCAGTCTATTCTTGTATATGTATTAATTATGGTACTATTTTCCAAACAACTGCAAGTCTCCTTTTGCCTCACCCTGCAGTCACACAGACACATATCAGAAAAATACTCATCTAGATTGCACGTGTGCTGTGTGTCCACGTATGCACATGTGTGCACATGTGTGCATGTGTTGGTTTGGGTCCCCTTAGAGATTCAGGATTTGGATGGAATTCACCCCAATAGCTGAACAATTATGAAAGAGCAGCATCCTCAGAACAAAAGGACCTTTTCATCAAGTTACAAAACATTAAAGGTTAAAGAATGTTTGAAAGGAAGTTAATACTTTTAAAACATTGAGGAAACTGCCATCTTTTCAAAGACCCAGCCACAATGCGAGGGCAGTGTGGACGGAGGGTGTGCGGCGGCTCCTGTGGGGGACGGCCTTGGCAGGAACAGACAGGCAGGCAGGCAGGCCTGTGACCGCCCAGCTCCGAGCTCGAGCGAGGCCCCCTTAGCAGGCTGGCTCCTAATTGCAATTTCGAAGTCACATTTCTTCCCCTCACCAGTAACGACGGCAAAGAGAGCAAATCAATGAGAGTGTCATATTTCCAGGCTTCTAGTTTCCATCTGACCCGGACGGTGCAAACTCCAGTCTCTACTAACGGGAGAGACAGAACTATCAGGAGCCGTCGCTGTGCCCCTCCCTCTAATTAGCTCCCAGAAAGGCCTGGAGGATGTGCCTTATTGGCCCTGCAAGTGCCCACACTCCTCCTCCCCCCACCCCGGTCAGGAAGCCTGTGCCCTGCCCTGCCTTTAGCAACTCATTCCTTTCCTTCTCCCTGCTCCAAGCACCTGCCTGTGTCCTGGGGTGCATCCAGACTCACCCCATTTATAAGCCTTCGTCTGCAGGGAGGCATGGCCCCGTGGCTGGAGGAGAGTCACCGCGGACTGGACAACTGTGTACTGTGACTGTGTGTCAGCCCTTCACCAAAGCACCAACGCCCACCGTCTCCGGGGAGCCTCACCTGTCTCTGCAGCGTGGCTCTATGGGGACTTGCCCGTGAGCACACAGCTGGTTAACACGTTGCTCTTTCAAACCCAGTCTGATGCTGAAAACCCCCAGCATGGAGCACAAAGCAGCAAAGGCTTCCAAAGGCGCCTCACCTTTGAGAGAGTGTTTTCTTCCGGAGTCCCTGCTCAGGGTTTACGGGGAGCGGGCTGTCCCCTTCAGAGGTGGAGACGAGGCTCGGAGAGTCGGGGCAGTCGGCTCCAGGTTGCTTGGGGAGCCACGGGCTACCACCTCAGCCCTGCATCACGTGGCTAGAACTTGCAGTCACCTGCAGTGTGCCCACGTGCGCGTCTGCAGCAGACCCCCTGTGTGCTTGACCCTTCTGGGCGGCTGATGGGCACTGCTCTTCTGAGAGAAATGGACCAGCTGCAGTCCCAGCTCTTAGTGCCTGGTCTCGTGGTAGGACGGGCGGAGGCTGGGCAGTCCGCCCTCTACATTCTCACCTTCCCTGTCTTCCCTTCTGACGTGCCCCAGATAGGACTGTCCTCGAGAGAGCAGCTTGCATTTCTGGACATTTGAGATGGCAGTGACTCCTTGACAAATTTCATCGGCAGAGGATGACTCTGGCCCATTTTCAAGTCTCATTTTTCCTGGCGGACAGGTGAGGCCTGAGGAGGAGGAAGGAGGGTTGTGGGCTGCCTCCCTGCCAGGCAGGGCTCGCTGCCGGCCCGCGCGCTGCCGGTGGCAGGCCCTCTCCGGGTGGGAGCCCGGTCCCCAGGCTCTCACACAGGCGGGACTGACCCCTGTCACTAGCTGAACCCCAAGGGCATGCCAGGCCAGGGCCCCTTCTCTTCAGGCAACAAAACATTCTGGAAAACCTTGTGATACAAAAGTCTTCTTAAGAATTAATTCCCCTCCTTGGGCAACATATTTTGAAGGCATTGATAATATCTGTAAGGTGATCAAAAGTCAAAATTCACTCTCTGTCAAATTTGTATTCATTACCTACCACTTTTTTTCTGTATTTCCAGACAGTCCCTTAGGAGCCTGGGCATTGCTCTGAGAGCCCCTTCCCCACCAGGTGACTGAGCCAGGGGAGTGTGGCTGCAGAGGACAGCTGGCTCCCAGAGGGCTCTTCGTTCGGCTGCATCAGACTAGCCTGCAGCGGGACCACCCTATAGACCCTGGGGTGGGGTGGGGGGACTCAAGCACTCCTGGGCAGGGTTAGCTGAGACCCAACTCTGAGCGCTCTGAAGTGGAGAGGGAGGTGCTTGCTCACCCCTCCACTCGGCAGAGGAGAAAGACAGCTGCACTTCTAAGGACTCAGAGTACTTGCAAATAAGCCTACTGGGCCAGGGAAGGCCCCAGGGTGCCTGGCGCCGGATGGTTGATGGGGGGGGGGGTGCTTAGTAGACAGGAGGTATCCATGGCTCTGACCCAGTATCCTGTGCAAAAGTCCTCGCTGAGTCCTAAGCCACAGCAGGAGCCAAGCCAGGAGGCTGGGTCACCTGGTGCCTGCGGACCCCCCTTTCTGGGGAGGCCGGAGGTCAGCCCCTTCCCAGAGCCTTATTTCCTCACCTCTCCGGGCTGGGCGTCCACAGCCTGATGGCGGCGGCAGGCACACCCGTCCTTGCCCGCCTCGGCCCACTCCTGCCTGGAGGGCAGGGCGCTTCCTCCCGCCCTGTGCTCCCAGGATAGGTGCTCCTGTGTGGCTGTTCCAGGGGCCGGGCTCCCACAGCCTGTTCAAGCTTGGCAGCTCAGGCAGGGTGCAGGCCCTGGGGCGCCCCAGCCCAGTCCTAGCTTCCAGCTCCCTGGTCTGTGGCCCGCCAGGGTGCACAGTCCTCTGTGCAGAGCGGGTGAGCCGGCCCACTCCAGAGTTTCGGTGTCGCAGGGCTTTGGGGAGGATGGGCAGGGTCTAGGGTTAAGGCAAAGGAGCACTGTTTTCACTGAGTGGTGGAGCCCAGGAACGGGAGTTGGCGGACAGAGCCCTCCTTAAACCCTTCCTCGGTGTCACCACCTGCCTCTGCCATCCGTCAACACTTCCAGCTGCGAGACGCAGGCAGGCTCAGCTCCCCGGTCCACCGCCACCTCCCGGCCCCGCCTTCCCCCTTGTCCCCAGGGCGGCCGCCCTGCTGTCCCGCCTCTAGAGGGCGCGGAAGGGAGGTGGTACCGCCGGCTCCCGCCCGGCCCGAGCGGAGCCCCAGGGACCCCACCCCTACCCGGCGGACTCATTTGAATATTTCATTGGCCGCCGCCGGTCTGGTCAATTTATCATGCAAATGCGGGCGCCCTCGCGCCAGAGAGGAGCCGGCGCCCGCGCGGAGAGCGGCGCCCGATTGGTGGCCGAGACACCGGCATTTGTAATATTTTTCTTTGGACATTAGAGTCATTTACCAATGCCATCGCTGCAACTCCAGGCACTGCATCACAAGCCACTTAAAGGGCTTTATTGGCAGCTTCGAAACTTCTTAACAGGTTCTTTTATTTTAAACCAAGTGTCAACCTGGTTTTGATCCCCCTTCCCCCCTCCAAAAAAAAAAAAAAAAAAGCGAGAGCAACCAAAACTACTTGTTCCCTGCGCGATCAGGGCCAGTTCGGTGTCCTGCGCGGTCCAGGGAGGAATGGACCTCTTTGGCGTGAGTGCTTGGTGCCCGTGAAATGAAAAACCTTTGTGAATTCATGTGGGGATTGGAGAGGGGGTGATAGAAAAGACAGGACGGGGGAGGAAGGAAGAAGTGGTGGAAAGACGAGAGGAAGAGAGAAGGGAGAATTTGGAGCTGTTCTGTGGAGGAGGAAAACCTCTAGGCGGTCGGAGCCCAGAGATCAGAGACTGCGCGGACCGCCACACCCCCAAGCGCTCCGGCTTGCCTGGCCTGGAAACACAAGGCATAGGCACCCAGTTTCAAGGAATAAATGAGAAGGAACGAGGTCCTCGTCCAGAGTCCTTCTCTCTAGTACCTGCCCTACTGGGAACTGTGCGCAGTCTTTCCTGTTTGGAAATTCGGGGACAAACACAAAACTGTGATGTCAGAAAGGAAGAGTGGCGTCGGGGAAAGAAAGGAAAAGAGACTCTCCCCACTTCTCCTTTCTCTCGCAATCTCCTCGGCTCGTCCCCGAGGTCCCCGGTGAGCAGAGCGGGGCCATCCGCTCTGCGAGGACCTCACGCTTCTCCAGGGTCCTGCATCTGACGTCGGGCTGCCCGAGCGTCCCTGCGACACAAGCCCGCACCACCACCCTCGTTCCGCCGCGGACAGCCGGCCACCCCTGCTGCCTGTGTGTGGTGCTGGCTGCCGCCAGGCAGAGCCCCGCTCGCCGCGCCGGTCCCAGTTCAGCTTTTGGTTTGGGAGTTTTTTAGAGCCCTGCCCAAATGGCTTCCAAAAATTCATTTCACTCAGAGCGGGAACAAACACACCTTGCTGCAGCAAGTCATTCTGGAAACTCACCCACAACTCAAGTCGATGTGTGGGATTTGCCAAGCGTGTGTGCCGGTGGCTGCGCACTCCCAAACAGACTGACTGTGTATCTGTGCGCCTGCGAAGGAAACACAAAGGCTTCTGTTTTCTTTATTTAATCTTTGGTCTCCTTAAGCACTGTTTTGAAAGTTTGGTAAATGATTGAGCTTGAAAGAGAATTACTGGAGAAAGAAGAATAGAGACTAAACTGGGCTCCCACATCTGAAAATGCAGGAATGAGGAAACAGGAAACCTAGGAAAAGGGAGGGAATCCCAGCCGAAAAGACCCGTCTGGGAGAGGGGCTCGGGGAGAAGAGGCCCCTGCGGATGCCTGTGCCCACCTCCCTGTTCGGTGTCTAGTTCTTCAGATGTTTATACCTGCTCAGAAAGTCTGGGTCAGAGAAAATGAAACGTGGAGGAGGAGGACCTACCGGCCCCGCTTCCTAGGGGGCTTGACCGAGTCAGCTTCCAGTTCAGGGCCAGACAGGCCACCTTGCCCCACCCCAGCCCAGCCCCCCTGGGCATCACGGCCAGCCTGGAAGATCACTTTCTTTGAGTCAAGTGGCTCTGGTGGGAATGGCCAACACACAGTGAGCAAATGAGCAGAGTTGGGCCAACCTCTGTGCCCTGAACAACAAAAAGTTTACATAGTAGGAAGCTACCCAGTGGAGGGAAGGGAAGGGTAGGAGCGAGTGTGCCCATGTGCTAGGGAAGTGGGAAGGTGCTGTCATTCTGACACCAATTCCTGACCCAGGACCCAGAGCAGCCCCTGCTGTCCTGGAAAGACTGCCCTCTGTCCCCAGCGCGCATGCCCTGGCACTCCCGGGGTGCAGCCCCCCAGGCCCTACAGAAGTGACACTAATATGCAACTGATTTTCAAAGGTTTATTTCATGTGAAGCTGTAAAAGTTCTTGGGAGAATTTAGACAAAATATCTGGTTTGTTAAAACAAAACTACCAGAAAAAGAGAAACAAACTTCCCTACTGCGTAAATGTGCTTTCAACAGTTTGCCTCTGGCGAGGGCTGAGCAAGGGCTCAAATCCTGAGGGCCTGGGCTGAGGTGGTGTCCAAGTGGCAGCAGTCAGCTCCCCTCCCCAGCCCAGACTGTGTGTGTGTGTGTTTGGGGGGGGGGGAGTGTGCAGAGGGCAGACCAAGGGCCAGCATCCCAGGCAGGCGCAGGCAGGAGAGCACTGGTCCTGCCTGCACCCCAAGGGCTCCCAGCCAGGGGCTCCCTGACACCTTGGAATGGGGTACAGGCTCCCCAAGAGTTCTACCCAGCGTAACCTGTCCTTCAAGGTGGCCTGTGCCACCCTCAGGGCACAGAGAACCCCCCCTGCAAGGTGTGGGCTTAGGCCCCGGGTCCGCGTGCCCCGGCTGCCCAGCTGCTGCTCCGAGACCTGCGGCAGTGCGCCTGGCGCGCGCCTTCTCTCCTGAAGTCTTTCCCCTCGCCGGCCAGCTCAGCCTCGTTTGGGTCAGGCGGCCGTCACCTACAGCCCTCAGTCCTGCCTCCAACCCAACCTGGGCTGCCTTCAGGTGGGGGCTGGGCTGCTCCTTCCGGGCACCAAGCGGGGTGGCTTCCATCAGACCCCGCTGGGCACTGCGCACTAGTCCGAGCCGCGCCTGCCTTCGACTTTCCCCCGTTCTGATCTCCTCTGGGCGGGGCTTCAGTTTGCCAAGGGCAGGACTCCCCGGGGCTCCTGGTCTTGGGGCTCAGCACCTGGCACCTTCAGGTCACAATGCTGGGGTCCGATCTCGAACTCCTGGTTTGAAGCAGCAGCACGGGGACTGCACGGCGCCCGGTGCCCCGCTGCGGAGGAGCAGAGGGCTTCTGCTGGGCCCACTGTGCCGTCTTGGGGCCCAGGAGTCGTTTCCAGGGCCTCTAACATTGCTGCCCAGATTGGGGGGTGGGGCACCTGGCCGCGGAGGAAGCAGCTACAGACATTTGCCACCCGGTGGTCAGTTGTGTCGCTCCACTGCCCCTCAGCCCACCTTTCCAACTTTCTTATTCCCGGGGTTTACTCCCAGAAACAGGGCACCTCCCAGAGGTGGGCACAACTGACTGGCTTTGGGGGTTCCTTTGTGGGTGACTCGTGCGCTAAGTGAGCAAGTGCTTGTGCACGGGGCTTGGAAGCCGTGTGTGCCTTTCGTAGGGGCCTATGATGCTCCGCAGTGGGGCAGACAGGTTTCTCTGCCACGCGTCTCCCGCAGAATTGTTCCCCCCGGGCGCGGGCGTCCGGTCCTCGTGTCTAGCCTGAGAACAGCGAGGCTGTGGGTGCCGTGCGCTCGGCCTGCCCGGAGCCTCCAGGGGACGGAGCCCAGCAGGCGCTGCCTGTGGTCTCTGGAAGCTCACAGACCTCAGTGCTCCCGGAGACCCCGTCCTGTGCTCCTCCTAGCTCTGGAATCGCAGGTGGCGACCTGCCGGTGTCGTCGCTCTGAGGGGCAGAGCTCGCCAAGCCGCGGGAGGGAAGTGTCTGCAGTAGGAATAAAGTCAGGTGGGACGCCAGGGACAGCCCCCCAGCAGGCGTCTGAGCTCTGCCTGCGCCTCTCCTCTGCAGCCCTTAGGAAGGGGACAGGAAATGCCCTTCGCCTGGTGCGACTGGTCAAGGACAAAGGTGAAGGTGTTCGTCCTGGGGGCGGCGCAGGGGAAGCTCGGGGGCAGGGGCAGGCGAAGCCAGAAGCGAAGGCAGGGTGCCCGTCGCAGCCCAGGTCAGCGCTGCGGGCAGGCACTGGGGGCTTACGCTCCGGGCCGCCCCTCTTCTCTGAATTGCGGGAGTCGCAGACGCACAGCCGTGGGAAATGGAGCCCGTGGTTCTCACTGGGAACCCCCGCCCCCCTTCGGGCCTTGTTACTCAGCAGTAGGCACGGCCTGGGGAAGTTTTTTTAGCTGGAGACTTTCTGACTGAGATCTGCCCGGCGGCTTCCACAGCCCCAGGCTCGGCCCAGCTTTGGGAGTTTGAGTCCCTGCGTTCGGGTGGCCTCCCGGGGTCTCTGCTGTGCTCTGGTGTTTGGGGACCCTCCGTCCTTCCTGCTCTCCTGAGCCACGCCCGGTCCGCTGAGAAGGACGGAGACCTCAGCGGGGTGCGGTGGCACCGTCCCCTCACCTGCCCCATCCCTAGAATGGCGTGCAAAGCTCATCACGCGCTGAGGCCCCCATGTGAAAGGGGGTGCTGTGGTAAAGGGGCGCCGCAGAGAAGAGCATTCGGTGCGCTCCGAGCGGGCGGACCAGGCGGCAGGGCCTCAGTGTGCGACGTGTAGCTCACCGACGCTGACGGATGCGCCGCGGGCTGGACAGACAGATGTTAGGGCGGGTCGCTAGCGCTGGAGCTGGGGGTGGGGGGGGGGGCGGCGAGGCCTGGAACCCGCGCAGGCTGCGGGCGGCACCGAGACCTGAGCTCGGCTGCGGCCGGCAGGGGAGGGGGCGGAAGGAACCAGGGTTTGGCTCGGGGAAGGAGACGAGGAGGTGGAAACGCGAATTCGGGCGAACTCTGCCTTCCGTGCGTGGCGCCCCGCGCACCGCACCCGCCACCACCGGGGCGCCGGTAGGGTGAGCCGGGGTGGGGAGCTGACCCCGCGCGGCGCCCGCGCTCCGCCGGGCAGAGGCCCTGGCGGCGACACCAGACCCGGGAGGCCGCGGGCGGCGGTTGCCAACTCACCGTTTCCTCGTTCGCAAGAAGCGTTTCACGCCCCGCGGCCGCGTCCCCCGGGCCCGGCGGGTCCGTGGCTCCGGCTTCCTTAGGCGCCCCCCGCGCGCAGTGCCTGCCCCGCGCGCGCCCGGCTCCGGGCCGCCGCCCTCCGACCACCCGCCGCCGGCCCGGCCGCCCGCCCCGCCGCGCCGAGCGCTCCTACCCGCCGAGGCGCGGAGGCGGCTTCGGAGCCGGAGGACGGCGGCGGCCCCGCGGCGTGCGGGCCGGGTCTGGACGGGGCCCGAGCCCGCGGGCGGCGCGAGCAGGTCGGTCTTACCGCCAGGTGAGACCGCGGCTTCGGTCTGCGAGGAGAGACAGCACGCCGGTGAAGTTTGAAAACAAACTTGCGCGAACGGTCACAAAGGAAAAACAAGGCGGGGAGGGGACAAAAAGGGGGGGGACTAAAAAGGAAACGTAGGAAATAGAAGGAGGAAGGAGAAAGGAAGGGACGGAGGACGAGGCCGGGCTCGCAGCCCCGGGGCGCTCGGGCGGCCGGTCCCAGGGCGCGGGCTCCGGCCCTCCCCGCCCGCCGGGCGCGGGCCCGGAGGAAGCCCCGCGGCACCGGCCCAGGCGCCCGGGAGCCGCGGCATGTCCGGCACCGGAGCCCGGCGGCCGCGCCCCCACCGCCGACCGGCGGAGCCCGGAGCCGGCCCCGCGCGGCCGCCCCATTCCCGGCCCGCGAGCTGCCCAGGGAGACGCAATCGAGCCCGCAGCGCATCGATGCGCCGCTCCGGCTCCAGCTCCCGCTCCGCCGCCGCCCGGGCGTCGTCCCCGGGAGCCGAGGCTCGCCCGCACCCTCGCGGCCGCCCGTAAGTGAGCCCGCGCCGCCCGGCCGCCCCCGCGGCTCTGCCAGCGCCTCCGTGCGGGGCCCGCCGACCCGGCCCGCTCGGCGCCCGGGCGACCCCGATCCCCCAATCAATAATCAATTTCTTTCGCTCAGTACCGCCGGCAGGCCGGACGCTGGGCGCGGCGGCCCCCCACTCGGGGGCGCCCGGGGGCGGGGGATGGGCCGGGGAGCCCCAGCACCTTTCCCCGCCCCCGTCCCGCCCTCGGATCTGCGGGCGCCCGGGGTGGGGGGCGCGGTAGGGGACCGCGATCTTCCCAGTCTGCAGAGGAAACTTGCAGGCACCCCTCCCACTGCGACCCCCCGGGACGGGCCCGGGAAAGTTTGCCCGGGAAAAAAAAAACGGGGGGAAGTGGCGGCGGCGGGTCCCGGGGGAGGAGCCGGGTGGCGCGGGGCCTGAGAGCCGCCCCCACCCACTCCAGGCTGAGGCCGCCTCCTCCCTCAAGGGCGCCCGCCCCCGCCCTCGGCCTCGGCATCCCCAGGGGCGCGGGCCCAGACCGAGACGGAGCTGGGGGCTTTGGGCGCGGCGGCCGGAGCGCGGGGCGGCCGGGGCAGAGCTGCGGGGGCGGCCAGGGGGCGAGACCGGGGCGGGAGGGGGCGGGCGGGGAGCTAGCGCCCTGGGACGGAATCGGCCGGGCGGGCGCCGCGGCCCCGCTCGCGCTCATGGGGCGGAGGCAGAGGGGCGGCACCCCCTTCCCGGATTGGGAGGGGGTCCTGGAGAGGCCCCGGGCCGGGTGCGGGGGCGCGGCGTCCCCGCGGGCCGCTAGTGACACGATCATCTCCTTTTCCTTTAAGCTTGCCTGTTGCCGACGCCGCCGCTCCAGCCGCGCCGCGGGCAGAAGACCGGACCGCGGAGCCCCAGGCCGTGGCGGCGGCGGCGCGACCCCTATGCCTTGACCCCCTGCCCGGGGGCGGGGGCCGGGCACGACCCGCCGGGGCGGGTCCCGCGCGCCTCCACCCAGCCGGGGGCCCGCCTCCCCCTCTCCCCGCCCCCCGGTCCCGAACCGCGCGCACCTCGTCTGGGGACCGGGCCGGGGGGGGCAGGGCCGCCGCTCCTCCCCGCCCCCTCCTCCTCCGGCCTCTGGAGCGATTTGTCAAACTTCCCGTTCCACCAGCGGAGCGGCCCCCCCGCAACCCCCGGCGCGCTCCTCCCTCCCGCGCCTCCCGCGCCGCCCTCCTCCTTCCCTCCGCACGTTCGGGATCGCGGCGGAGCGCGGAGAGGGGGGGACTCGGAGAGCCGGGGCGCAGCAGCATCCTGCGGGCGGCCGCTCTCCGGGGGGGAGGCTGAGAGCCGCCCGCCTCGCCCCCCCGCGGCCCGCCGCCCCTCCCTCCCGCTTCTCAGCCCGGCAGCGGCGGCGCGGCGGCGGCGGCAGTCGCCGGAGGAGCATCATGCCGAGGAGGAAGCAGCAGGCGCCCCGGCGCGCAGCAGGTACGAGCCGCTTCCCTTCCTCCTCTCCTCCTCCTCTTCCTCTGCTCGCCCGGGTCTCCAGCCGGCAGCGACCTCGCTCGCGCCGGCTCCTGGCTCCTCTGCCCGCGCGGAGTAACTCCGGGCACAGCCTCGTCGCTGCTCCCCCTCCGGGTGCGTGCGCCCGCCTCTCGGACCCGGCGCCCCGGACACCCGCCGCGCTGTGCCCTCGTCCCGCTGGCACCCACTTCGGGCTCGGCGGGGTCCGGGCCGGTGCCTGACTCTCCAGCTCTGCGGCCGCGGAGGGAATGGGAAGGAGTCGTTTTCTGTGTCTTACTGTGGGGGGCAGGCGGGGTCACCCGAGTTCCCTGGGACGCCTTCTGTGCCTTCCCTCGGCCGGACTGCGGGGGACTGCTTGGTGTCTGCCTGGCCGAACAGGGAGCCGAGGAGAGAGTAGCCCGTTCGGCCGCCTCGCTGCTACGCGGTCGAGCCTGCGTTCATTGGGCCTAAGCCGGGCACCGCGGAGGAAGCCAGAGCGCGCAGGGTCTGGGTATTGTCAGATGCCTGTCAAGTCGGCGGTGGACGCTGGGCTCCCCTTTTCCCTGCCGGCTCCCCCTCACCTCACCCTCCCAGCTCTGCTTCTCCCACCCTCGTCGCGCCCAGCACTTAGTTCTGGGACGTGTCTGAATACTTTTTTTTTTTTTTTTTTATGGCTAGGAGTGTCAACTCCTGTTAAGACTAAGATTTTTTTTTTTCTTTTCTGGAAAAAGCATCATTGAAAACCAAACCAAACCCATACACACAACATTATTTTGCAGTAATGTCAGTCGGGGGCACGATGGCTGGAAGGAGGGGTGCTGGCCCCTTGCCACCCTTGATTTGATGACTGATTGATCGCCTGTCATGCTGCTGCCTTTGATCTATTCATTCCCAATAAACATCAATAAATCACTGGCAATGGTGAGAGCAAGCTCTGTGACGTCACTAGGGCCCTGTCAGTGCGACCTCAGGATTTGGGGCCAAGTGCTGAGGGGACCCGCATGGACGGGTGTATTTTGATATGAGGAACTCAGAGGGGCTGAGGCTCAGAGGCTGCCCGAGTGAGGGTTCAGTGGAGGTTTATTTCTTTCGCTTTCTCTTCTGTTCTTTTTCTTTGGTGGAAGGAGGGCAGGCAGACAGAAGGGTCAGGACATTGCCTGGTGCCCTTCTTTGATGAAGGTGCGGTGCATGTAGTAAGGGGGTGGGCGGTGTTCACGGCCATGTCCACGTGCAGCGTGCAGCCGTGGGGCCCACACCGGCTGCACTCTGACCTCCTCACCGAGGGGAACAGGGAGGGGTGCTCCTCTTTCTTCTCCCGGAAATGTACTTTCCGGTTAGTGTCTTAAGAAGATCTGAGAATAAAACAGATTTGGTTTTGGAGGCGTAGCGCAGGTCCTGCGCTCTGCACTCGGTGTTGCCCAGATTTAGAAAGTTGGAACCCCAGCAGTGGCCGGCAGGGTCCTGCCTCTCTGGTCACCTGCTGACCATATCACCTCGACTTTGAATTTCAAACTCAAGAAAGAGCTTATCTACCCCAAATAAACTCTGAAAGTTTGGAGGATTCCTTTACAGAGCAGGGCAGTAGGGGTGCCTTGGGCTTCTTCCAGTCTCTGGGATTTTCTCTTGCCTCTGTGGATGCACATTTTGAGATATCTGTGTGCTCAGTCAGAGGAGCCGCATGTGCCCACAACTTGCATTTGCTTTAGAATTCTCTCTATGGCTGCTTCATCTTCTCTCCCACCTTGCCAATTTGACATTCTTATTTGATAACTTCCTGCTAAAAATATTAGATAAGAAAGAAATGTACATTTTTTAAAGCAACCTGTTCACTAATCTTTCTGCACCTTTTAAAAAACCAGCCAGGAAATCTCAGGTTAGTTAGGAAACACTCGTTAGATAAAAACGCGACTGCAGGACTCGTAGGAGGTGGAAGAACGGCTTTGCTCTATCAGAACGGCCCGTCAGAACGACTTTGTTTCATATTTGATTTAATTGTCTCCCTCCTGACAGGCACATTCATCAATAGCTTAATGGTCAATCAGAAGTTGGCAGCGCGAGCGCTTTCTTTCTCCCCATCCCCTGGTTTTGGATCTGCGTTATCAGAATGCCTCCAACTAATGGACGGTGGGGGGGGGCGGCTGAGGGGTCACTGGTGGAAGATGGGAGGAGGGAACCCTCCGCTTTCGGGCGGCGATAAGTATGCACAGGCCAGTAAGTGAGCTGCGTGAGCTCTTCAGGTTTTGTTTGTGTGTTTAAATGGACAAGAAAGTTCCCATTGTCTGCCCTCTTTTCCAGTTCTCCCAGCTGCAAGTTGTGAGGCTCCTGCCTGCTCTGGTGGCGTCCTGGGAGAGAGGACACGTTGGTGCTTTGTACTGAGGGTGAGAGAGCGGGCACAGGGAGAGGCCTGCTGATTGGGGACTGGAGACCCAGTCCCCAGCAACCTTGAGAACCGTCGAGAATTTTTCCCCCTCCAAACTGAAAGGTCCGCTCAGCCATAAAAAAAGAAAAGTTGTTTTGCCAGCTTCATTAGTGCTCACCTAATTAGCTGTAAACCTGATGGATTCCTGACAGCTGTAATGATTGGGGATGACAAGCTCGACGCAGTGTCATCCAGCAGAATTAGGTTTGCAGCTAGTTTGATGTAATCAAGTTGATATTACACAGTCCTGGCTGCCTTTAGTTGTGCATTAACTCAATTTTCTGCTGCAGGTGACAAATGGGCTTTGGTACCTGGATAATCATGTCATAGGAATTAGGGCCCTTGTGATGGTCTGGGGTAGCATAACAACCACAGGGGCCTGAGCGCGGGCAGAGCGCGGGCAGGGCGCCCAGGTGCGGGGCCTTCCGTCTGGGTGAGGGCAGCCCCTCTGTGCCAGGCCGGGGCGGGCACCGGGAGCCCCCAGACGACAGGTTTCTGCTCTTCGTGTTTTCTTTTCCTGAGAGAAACCGTGCACGGTGCGGTGTCTGTTCTCGGAGGGAGAGCGGTTTCTTCACCTGCTGCGCAGAACCCCCGCAGGAGAGTCCCTTCTCCCTCTGGGCGTGCGGCTTCCCAGGGCCAGGCTTCTGGCTGGGCGGAGAGGGGCAGGGCAGGGAGGCCGGTGTCCTCCAGGCAGAGTGGAGATTGTCCCTTGCTCAAGTGTGACTCCTTCCTGTAGACACTCTTTGTTTTCAAACAGGCATTTTTTTTTAAACGCTAGGAAAAAATATTAGAGCAATACTTAATAGCAGATAACATTTGATCCATTCATATTCATTTTCTGTGGGGAAATGTAAAATCCTAAAAAGCCATTGCCTAAACTTTCAAAAAATCCTCAATGAACAACAATTTGCTGCTGGCCTTTGGATCCTTATTTGCTGAAAGGGAAGAATCTTCCATAAGGTTCTTTGGTGGCCACATCCCCAGGGTGAGCCTTCAAGCATCTTGACTTTTGTAAAAGTGCTTGGACCCCTGAGAACCTGCTGGTGTAACAGAGAGATGACCGTGTGTCCCCTGGGGACAGGACAGCTGTGGTGGCACTGCCCAGGGGGCTCACGGTGCCGGCAGACACAGCGTGCGGGTGGCCCGGCACCATGCCCTTGCCTTCCTGAGCCCCGTCCACATGCTGAGCAGCCCTGGAGCTCAGGGCGCCTGCAGGAGGGCACCGCGGCTTCGGCCCTGGGAGCGCGTGTCCTCGGAAACCTGCCGCACGGCTCTCCTCCGGACAGGTGTCCCGCCCTGCAGCCAGACGCCAAGATGGTGGCCTCAGTGCCTGTGCTGCGGTTCCCCCTTCCTACAAAACGAGAGCACCAGGGCAGGTTTTAAAGAGGAAATCAAGGAGATGGAGGAGAAAACAAAGAGGGCAGGAGGCAAGGGTATTCCCTGGACATCCAGTCGGGGAGAGAATCTTCCAGAATCGGCTGCTGTGCCCCCGTCATCCTGACAACTGTCAGTGAGGGCTCCAGTGCTCTCCAGGGCCACACTTGATGGCGAGCGGTTGATGTTGTCATTTTGTTCTCGGTTTTGCCTTGAGCGCGCTCATAAGCGGCAGCGAGACAGTCAATAACTGATGGATCAGCAGTTGCTCCCGAAATCGCCTCACTAGTCTGCATTTTCCCTCTTTTCACTAAAGACGGTTTCATGAAGTGATGAGGATGAGAGGTGACTGCTCAGGGCCAGGAAACGCAGGTGAGGCCCCAGAACTAAGCCCTTCCTTCCTGCCCTCCACTCTGGGGCTCTGGGAGGAGGAGGGCCGTCCCTGCGGGCAGAGAGCCGGCCCCCCGCGTGCCTTCTCTTTCCCCCTGTGTCTGTGTCATGGGGAAGCCAGGGCTGCGGGCTCGGGAGGCAGCTCCGGTGTCCCTGGTTCTGGCATGCACAGCCCTGTCCAATCCAGGACCGTGAGCAGGTCGCTGCTCTTCCCCGGGCAGGCGGGGCAGCTTTCCTGCCAGCCCGTTTTTATTCCTGCCTGTCACTGGACAAACTGTAGAAATAGCTTTGGTGTTGTAGTAAAAAAAGAAAAAAGGAGGGTGTGTGTCTCCCCATCTGTGTCCATGCGGTGAGGTAGCCGGGCTTTCCTCGAGCCGCTGTGTGGCACTGGGAAGCATCCTCCCTCGGCCATGGAGCAGCCAGCACAGGCTGTGGCCTCACTCCCCGGGCCCTCGCAGGTGCCTGCGCGTGTGCGTGCGTGTGTGTGTGTGTGTGTGACTTAGCCTACAAATTGTGGTTTCTCTGTTTGAAGTTAAGAACGCAAGGTGGATACAATGCATTGTGTTTGGTAACAATGATGTGGACGAGTTCATCCAGACAGATAATGTGCGGCTGTAATTAGACTCAATAGACAGGCAGTCATTTTTAAATTCTTTGACACATGCATAAAATAGTCATATAATAAGATAAGATGACAATTTTATGTTAGGTTGATAAAGTGTCCCGATACATGCATTTAAATGTCTGTAAGCCTTTAAAAAAATCCAGACAGATTAATTCTAGTTTCCAGTATCTGCAGTTAGTCATTAAATTAATTTTTAAATCATACTAAACAATGGCTATGAACATGGTCCCCCCCCACCCTTAAGGAATTTTTACCTGAATGCTAGGGAATGGATATATAGGCTTGGTAGCTTTCTCTAATTTTTCAACATTTGTAGACATCATTTATGTTAAACATGGATGTAAAAATTCTGGTTGCTGTTTGTGACTAGAATAACGCTATGCATTCTTGGAAGTAAAAAAAAAAAAAAAGACAGTAACAGAATATAACCTGCTCTGCCCACTGGCCGCCCCTGCTCCAGGTTTTGGGTCGTCACCAGTAGGATGACATAGTGTCCTTGACCAAATAGCAACAATCTTATCAGCCCCATTTAAAAAAGAAGACATTTCGAGCACATACACTTGATTTAATCAGCACTTAGATTCTTGGGCTTAATTACTAGCAATTCTGTAAATTATTTTAGTATTTCAACAAGAGCGGCCAAAGAGATGTGTGAAGGGAAAGCCTTTCTCTGAAGGTCACGCTGCCTGGACTTCCTGGCCACCTCCTCACCTAGGTTCTCAGATGTGCAAAGGTGAAGAGTATTTTAGATTGGTTTGGGCTTAATGATAAATTGTTAATTCATACTGTCAGGACACATGTTATCAATTATGACTGTGTTTTCTTCGTCCAGAACAGCTGTTGGGGAAACAGGGCAAGTTCAGATTGTCTTCGAGGGGAGGCACCAAAGCATGGGGCTGACCAGCGCCTCGTCCTCATGTCCCTGGTCCCCTTGCTGTGGGAAGAGAGGGTGGCAGGGCTGGAGCGAAGGGGAGGGAGAACTGCTCCCTGGGCCGAGACGCACTGGCAGAGGCCTGACTTGCAGCGCGCTGTGGGCCCAGCTGCGGCTCCCAGGTGGGACCTGCCTTCTCCCCAAGCCCAGCCCGGGCTCCGCTGCTCGCTGCTCCACACACTTCGGGGTTCCTCCCTGTCTGTGCCGGACGGAAGGTCCTGCTCGCCAGCAGTGGAAAGCAGGACACCCCGAACGCTTGTTTGTTCCCCAAACTGGAGCCCACCCTTAATGGAGACCCGAGGGCTGTTGGGTAGCATGCGTGCAGTGACTCTGATTTGCTTCCTTCTGGTTTGCCATCCCCATCGTTAAATCCAGTCCTGTGTGTTCAGCTTCCTCTGAGTTCTTTGAGAAATGCATGTTGCATAGAATAGGCAATTTTTAATGAACAATTTAATGTAAATGGGTTTTGAATTTAAATTAATATTAATGAAGCCTTGAGTGAATTTATTTTGCATACGTAAAGACTTGTAAGTCTTTCACCATGTGCTTTCTCCTTTATGTAGTAACAGTGGTTGTGGGGATTAACCAACCCCTTTTCGAGATTTACACTTAAAAATTAAATTGATTTTATGTGTCCAACAGTGCCAACATATTACTACGCAAGAGTGTTACTTCGTTTACAGAAAATACACCTCATCTCCTGCTCCCCCTCTTAGTTCCCATCACCCTGTTTGTCCTGCACGCTGCGGAGGGCTTGGCGTTGCTGCTGGGGAAGCGGGCAGACGATAGTCCCCACGATCAGAGGCCTGCCTTCCTGGCGCAGCTCTGATGCATTCTGCATCCTGGGGTGATGGGAAGTTCTGTAATTAATTCTGGTAGATGTAATTGCTATAATCACTTTGATGTTACACATAATAAAGGTAATATGGTAAGCACATAAAAATATAAACACCTTATTGTAACTCTGCTGCTAAGGTTCCTTCCCGTCAAGCCTGGTTTGTGGACAGGTGTTCTTCACCAGCGTCGGTCACAGGTGGCCATTTCCTTGAGCCAAGTTTATTGACATTCCAGAGGGGGTCATTCGAAGGGTGGGCCTCGGCTTACAGGGGTCTGCAAGCTGGCTGCCCAGGAACCCTAACGACCTTTCCCTTGAGGACATGGCCGATGAAGAGAAGGTCAGCGTCATCTTCTGTAGAGGGGAGGTGGACGTTTCAGCAGTGGGCGTGGCACGAGGTGAGAGCGTGGTGTGGGAGGGCAGAGGAGCCCAGAGAGGGTGACCGCACAGGTTCAGCCCCGCCGTGCATTATGGGAAGAGCTGTGTGTGTGTGTGCCAGCGTGTGCTTATGGGGAGGCAGAGAAACCACCTTTCTGTGACAGTGCAGTAAGGGAGATCAGCACAGAATGTATGCTTTGTGACCCTGTCATTCTGTACCTTTCGCGGGGGTGCCCGTTGCCCAGCGTGCCAGGGAGTTGGCTGGTGTTGCCTGTGAGAAACCTGAGTGACATTTGAGACCCCCCCCAACCCTACTCCCCCCACCCCCCGGGCCCGGCCACCGTAGGACGTGAGGGAAGTTTGCCTGAGACCCCGGCCACACAGCCCCTGTGGAACGTCTCCAGACATGTGTGAGTGATTCTCTGCCAGTGCAGCTCACAGCGCGGAGGGTGTGCTGGGACGGAGACGTGTCCTTTAGCTTCTCCCCACGCATACCCTGGGCTCAGCCGAGTACAGGCCTCTGCATGACGCCGCAGTCAGCGGTGCCCTGTCCCTGTGCTACAGAGGTCATGGGCCCATGACCCAGAGTTGGCCTGACAGTTTGGATGTGAATTCTGCACGTTCGTATTTTATTTTTCAGTGTATTTTAAGTGACAAAGTATGTAAATCAGTCACACACAGAAATAAAATAGGAGACAGTGTAGGTGTGAGAAGGGGCTGCTGACGGCTGTGTGGAGGAGGGGAAGTGCACTGAGACGGCCTGACAGGGACGTCTGGGCCCAGGGCCGGCCGGGCCGGAGCAGGCTGGGAGGGCAGGCACTGGGCACAGGGCCCGGCAGGACCTGCTTCCTGGGCGCTGGGTCTCCGGCTCCCTGCTGCCAGGTGAGCAGGACCAGCCCCCACGGCCCGTGGTCTGGGCCCTGGGCCTGGGCTGCAGCCGGCAGCCACCAGCTGTCCGGGATGTCTCCCTGGCGGGTTTTGATGGCGAGGATGATAAAAGGTCTGAGAACTCCATAGGCCCCTGTAATCAGGACCAGCGCTGACATCCTTCTCAAGTTTGACAGCTTCTTCCTTTTCTCTCCTCACCGCCAAGCCTTTCTCAGCTGAGTTTCCCCGCCCTCCGCCCCCCCCCCCACCGTGGCCGCCCACCCTTCCCTCCTGCTCCTTCTTTCTGTGTGTCTCTCTCGTTTCATGTTCTTGATCAGCCTCAGATGCTGGGAATTATTTTTTTTCGGGCGGGAGGGGGAGTGTTGCTTTAGGTTTGTGGGTTGGGCAGGTGTGAGAGGAAGTCTGTTTTTTTTTTTTTTGGTACTGTAGGCCTGTTGCTAATTAATGTTCCTGCATAAGATTCTGTCGGAGTTGAGTAATGTTTTTGATCTTTATGCCTGATAACTGCATACTTAATGAGATTTCAAAGCTGTGAGTGCAGCTCCCTACAATTATTGACAGATGCCTTTTCTTTGCCATTGGGTTCAGCTCCATAAATCCTCCCGCCGTAATGAGGTTCAGCGGTGCCACCCTGGCAGTGAGCTAATGAAAGGGGGAGGGGGGCGGCTCGTGGCTGTCTGACACATTTTTTTCCTTTAAAATTTACTATGCAGATGTCAAGCTGCGGGATGATTACTTCAAACATGCTAATTTTTATCTTGCTTTTGTGTCAGCCCTTTGCCATTAAAAAATAAATAAATAAAAGGACTAACCTTACTCCACTTAATTTTTTTTTCCAAGTCCCATTTTTAATAACCCGCGGTGTGTGTCTGCTGGGGACGCTGACACACGCGTGGCCTTTGGCAGGTGCCGGGGGCAGAACCTTTCTTCCTTTGCTGTGGGAAGGGCAAGGAGGGTAAAGTGTGGTTTCCCCAGGCCGCCCATCAGCCCGCCCTAAGTGTGCACTTGAAACAGCGCAGAATTCATTTCAGAGTTGTGAGCAGATCCTGGTGGGGAAGAGCTGCACCGTGCCAAACAGTCGATTTCCTTTTCAGCAGAGTCATACATCACTGACCCACCCTCCCCTCCTGACAGAATGACATATGTCATTTATCATGCGGGCCCCAGCCAGACAGCGGGAGGGAGGGAAGCCCAGGGCCTGCTGTCCCCTCCCCGTGCCGTCCTCGGGCTGGCAGAGAGCGCTGCTGGGCTGGAGAGGGCGCGGAGGGCAGCGCCGGGCCGGCCTCAGCCAGGTGTGCGGCCCGGGGGCCGAGGTTGGCAGAGGCGCGGAGAGGCCACAGTGTCTGTTTGAGCATGCCGCTCGGCTGTTGACTCGTTTCTGAACCCTCGTTCCTGTCCTCTTTCCCTCCTCTTCTCCCCTTCAGCAGTCGGGGACACCACCACCTCCCGGGGCTGACAGGTATCAGTCAAGCCTCCTGGCTGGGAGGGGTGTCCGTGAGTCCCAGGGCTCTTGGCTCCACAGGACGCACACATGCGTGTTGAAGATAGATGTTCCTTAAAAAGAGATGGATGGAGGGTGCTGGGCTCAGGGTGCCATTTGTCATTTTGAATATTATTTAGACTTGCCGTGTAAACCTGCGACGTGAGCGCTGGACTAGCCGGGCAGGGCAGGGCCCGCGTGTGTTTCCATCGATTGGCCTTGGGCTCTCATTGCTGCTGACCAGACACAGGCCTCCCATTTACAATATAGAAGACCCCCCTACCGGGCGGGGGGGGGGGTCAGTCTGACTAATTTCCAAGGACACAGGGAAAAATGAAGTAGCTGTGATTTACACGAGAGCTAACAGGCAGCTAACTTCTCTCCCCGTGTGTCTGTCCCTCTCCCTCTCTTCCCGACAGAGGCAGGCTCGGAGGAAGCATTAAAATATAAACAGAACTGTAGCTTCCAAAGCCAGGACCCTTGTCTGATTTTTAAAAACTCTGTGACACGCTAAAAAAAGTCTGTATCTGAAAAGCTTAACACAATATGACTATTCAGAAAATACTGGCTGGCTTGGTTAGCAGTGTGAGAACGAAGAAGCATAGACTTCCACGTCTCAGGAACATTTCCGATAAAAAAAATGATCTCGTGCGGCTTTCTGCCCTTGCTCTCGGCAGCCTCCTCCCTTCTGCGTCTGCACTCTGTCCCCCTCGGAGGCCCCAGCGGACCCCCGCCAGGACTGATGTGAACAGCTGTTTCCAGGCCCTGGCGCTCTGCCCCAGGACACCCCACCTACTGGAGGTGCTCAGGGCGGCAGGCTGGCTGGCTCCCCTACGAGAGGGCCTGCAGCTGCTGGGGGGCTGTCCCTCCTCCGCCGGAGAGGCCTTGCCGCCTGCTTCCCTGGGAGAAACAGGCAGAGAACCCAGCCCGCGGCCTGCCTGCCTCGTCCTCTCCACTAGGAGCCCCACAGTGCCAACGTAATTGTCAGGCATTCTATTAAGTGCGGGACTTTATCTGGGTCTGCTAATTAAATTTAGGGCTTCTTCTATGAGTTATAGTGTGGACATTAATTTTAAAAATGATGGGCCGGAGAGGTAGACCTGTTTTTTTTTTTTTTTTAATCTAAAGAAATGAGAATCTAGAATTTGTGGAATGACTGGACGTTCACATCTTGCTGCTTCTGGAACAAACTTTTCCCAACATGTAGAATGGAAGTGGGCCGACTCCCTCGCCAGTCCGGGCAGCTTTGTGTGCACGTGTGTGCACTGGGCGTCAGCAGCCTGACACTGCGCACAAGCACGGCTCAGGGCTCACCCTGAGGGCGGCCCAGCTGCTACCCAGAGTCAGGCAGAGTCAGGGTCGTGTCCTTTGTTGGTGCCTGGAGTGACATCTGACTGTAAAAAGCTGACAATGTGCCTCACTGAGATTTCGGGGAAGAAAGTGAAACTTTGCTCTTCTGCCCTTGTACTTGGGCTGCGTCAGAGGTAATTGGAGGACAGGCGCTCATTTGCAGGAGCAATTGTAAACACCTTTGATACGACCGGCACTGCCCCATTTTCACTGATTAGGGAAACTTTGCTATTAATCCGTGCAAAGTCCATTTCAGGTATAATTGGTAAAGAACTGAGTGCACTCATGGGAAGAAACCTTGTTTTGTTTTTGTCCGCTTTTCTTCTTATCCCCTTTCCTCAGTTTTGTGGCTGGAGACATGATTTATTGCAGCCATCCATCTCGGGGGCTCATCCATCACACCCCGGTTGCTAGGAGATTGTGGCAGCAGCTGTTTGCTCTGAATCAGACAGAAAAGTTGTCAATCATCAAAGGCAGGTGAATAGCATTAGAAACACGCTATTGTCAGACGGAATAATTAATCAGAGGGAGAAAAGATAATTAAAAAGATATGACCCTTGCAAGTACTTGCTCTGGGTTGCCTGGAAAAAAAAAAAGGAAGAAAGAAAGAAAGAAAGAAAAACTGCCTGGTCTTTTCTAGACACTTAAGCAGCTGAGGGCTGATAAAATATGCACTCTGCAGTGCGTAGTTCTTAATTAATTGAAAAAGGTTCAACATTCAAAGACGATGCTGGAGAAAAGTCCGATTATGAGCTGAAGTAATATTTATTGTTTGCGCAAAGGGCTTGACACAGAGTTCTAACTTTCCGTCACGAATCTGCAGCCTCCCCGGCTGGAGGAGGCTCAGGCCGGGGTCTTCAGGTGGCCGTGGCGGCCCTGCCTCTGAGCTCCGCCTCCCCTGGCCCTCGCGCTGGCTCACTCTAGAGAAGCCCGAGACCTGAGGACCCCATACCCACCCACGGTATGGGGGTTGTGAACGCCTGAATTCCTTGGGTGACAAGAACTTGGTTTTTTTTAAATAAAGGTGGGAGGCTTGAAAAGCAAGCCCTGAAGTCCACCTGCAGGGTCCATGGAGAGAGCGCTGTACCTGTCCCGTCACCTCTCCAGGTTGTGCGCTGATGGGCCTTGCTGCAGGTCCCAAGGGGAGATTTATCACCCCTGTTGGTCTGGCCCCAGGAGGACCATCAGGGGCTCCTACCCTGATGGCCTGGCGTTGCTTGCTGAGCAGACCCCGCTACAGCCGAGAGGTGACTTTGGGTGCCCGTTCCAGTCTCAAAAACATTCATAGATTAGGGAGTTCATCCTTGCCTTTTCTGAAGCTGAAATGTTCTGGAGAAATTGGAAAACACATTGAAGACTAGATAGAAAGCGGCATATCTGGAGTTGCTTTTCCGTTAAATATGCTACAAGCGCTGAAACAGATCCACTCTTTTATTTTTGGATACTATGCTTGATTTTCACACCATTCTCTTCCCAAAGAATAGCAGGACTTCTAAAATTAGCAGGAGGAGAAAGGCCTGAATATTAGAATTCGGGAGCAGGCAGAAAGCAACACTTTCTTGGGTCGGGACGCTGTCCTCAGGGTGCGCCAGATCGGGATGCGGGGAACCCCTCTCTCCGGTCCCCGTGCAGGGACACGCTGGGGACTCACCGGGCACCAGGGGAACCCTGGGGTGGCACTTCAGGTGTGACGTCCCCCTTTTCTGCATTGCGCTGGGAGCCCAACTAGGGGTGGGAGGGAGAGAAAGACCGAGAGGTACTCAGATAAGAAAAAGCTCCTGCCTGGCTTACCGGAGCTCTCACAGGGGGTGCACTGGCCAGGCGGCTGGGGGACATGTTCTTACCCAGAACTGCAGCTCTAGGGAGCGGGCGAGCTCGGCTTCACACGGCCCCTGGGCCTGGAGTCTCCCCTTCTGAGCTCGAGTCCAACTGGGGGTTTCCTGAGTGCGTAGCAGTGATTACCGAGGTGCCACATCTTCTCGGGCAGTGCCTGTTCTTGACCTGCAAGGGGCCTGCTGCTGGGTGCCCAGCGAGGCCACCGAGGCCTGGTGAGGCCTGGGGGGGCCCGGAGAGCTTCGGCGAGACAGCGGGGGCCTGTGGGTCAGGAGGCCCCCTGCCCCTGGGAGAGCTGCCTGGAGCTGGTGGTGAGGGCGGCCCCTCTCACTCCCAGATAATCCCTGAGAAAGCACGCCCGCCTCGGCCGCAGCCGTTCCGGAACGTGGCGGCCCCTCGGAGAAGGCGGTGCTGCAACAAGCAGCCTGAAATGTTCTCCCTCTTACAAAACGACAGCGAAGTCAAGGAGGGAAGGTGCGGTCTTCCAGGTTTGAGAAGGTCACACAGGTCATTTTTCTGGAGCTGTGCTGTGTCTCCTGCTGACTGTCCTCCCAGGAGACCCCAGGCGTCTATTCAGGTGCCTCCGCAGCAAACGGGAGACAGGGATGGGGAAAGGGAGGGCGGGTTGGTCATTCTTTACAGGAGGTTTGATTCTGCAAGTGCACATTTTGGCCGCAATTTCAGCATCTTTATCCCTGAATTATTGTTTCTATGACAAGGGAGGGAAATAAGCATGGGTCTCTAGTGTCTCCAGGAGTGTGCCGGAGGAGGGCCACCACGCTTGGGTCACATGTCAGCGCCAGAACTGATGTTTGTGGCTTATAAAGTGATTTGCATCCCCTTCTGTAGTTCCCAAGACCTGGTTTCCTGGAAGTCATTTTCTGTTTCAGCCAAGATCGACTCAGAGCGGGTGTGGCCCCTGCCCAGCAGCTTTGCCTGGAGCCTGGATGAGATAGATACAATGAAAGCACAAATTAACCACAGATAGATACAAAGAACACAAACTAACGCCTGTAGATACAAACAACACAGATTTACCAGCACCACTCCTTGTAGGTAAAGACATTCTGAAACACAAGACCTAAGACTCGTTGTGAGGACCCCTCTGCCTAAGCAAAGCTTTGTGGGGGCAAGGGCGCTCGTTTGTGAGGGACGAGGACGGCTCCCGGCAGTTTTCAGGGGGTGCAGCAGTCCCCCACGGGATGCCCCTCCTGCCTCCTCTGCTCTGTACTGGGTCTGCTGGGGAACTGCGCCTCGTCTGTGGGAGGCGGCCGCACTGGCGCTGTGTTGGACGAGGCTGCTGCTTTCTCCTGCTTTTCTGTGCAAAGCAGCGAGGCACCGTGGGTGCTGCCACGCAACTGCGGTCCCTGCCGGGGCACAGCGGGGAAGGAGACACCAGCGAGTTTGCGGTTCAAGTGGTGCCCTCTCTGGGTCCTGGGGTGCGGGCTGTCTCATGGGGTCGGGCGGGATGAAGAGGGGTATCATCTGGAGACGCATGTACATGTTTCCTGTGAGAAGAGTGAAGTATTTAGCATTTCTCCAAGGAAAACACCTTTCATTACTTGACGTGTTCTGTGGCAATCATTTTTCAGTTCAACAAACAAGGACTCATTAGCCCGCGTGCGGGCACCGGGCTGAGGTGGATGGCGGGGCTGCGCCGGCCGAGGTAGAAGGGACTCTGTGGGTCACAGGTGGCCCAGGGTCGCTCCCTGTGTCACCCTCACCAGGACACACGGTCCGTGGGTCTGCTCATGACCCTTTGAGCCCATTCCCATGGCCCATGGGCTCAGGCCGGGAGGGGCAGCAAAGCCGTCTCTGTGCAGAGAGTGCTGTGTAGCCCTCCTCTGGGGGTGCGGCGCGGCTTTTTCTGGAGAGGGAGCAGCATGCTATTCGTGCCGGGAGCTGGGAGGGTTTGCTGGTTAAATGGGCTCTGTGAGTGACAGGTAATGGGGGAGGCAGAGCTGTGTATGCGGGGTGGTGGGGCTGCCTCTGCCCACCCTCACCTCCCCCTGCACCCTCCTGCCCCCAGGCGGTGCCAGGGCAACTGCAGTGTTCTCCCAGAAGAGCAAATGAGCTGTAGGTTGAACCCTTCCCTGTGTCCCCCTCACCCAGTGTCCCCTGAGTGTGACCTCACATCATTTATCGCGACCGCCTTTGCTCCTGTCGGATCAGCGTGCCACTCTGGCCTTTTCTGTGCTTCGCCTCACACCCGAGTTCTGGTGCCCATGAACTACAAGCGGAGAGCCGTGACGTGTCTGCAGGGTCCTGGGAGCCGGTCCTCTGCGCTGGGGTCCCGCCACATGGAGAGAGGGTACTGGTGGGGGACGACTTTGTGCACACTTCATTATTGACTTCATTCCCCAATACAGCTGCTAACCTCAGCGTGGCAGCCCCCAAGTCACTCCTGATTATGGGTAACCTGCCATCGTTGCCCCCAAAATGTGGGCTCAGTAACATCCCACAAGGATGGAGACCATTGGACCCCTGAGTGAGACCTGCCCGCTGACGAGCAGCCCGCAGCGTCCCTGTCCTGGGCGTGAGGCAGGCGGGTCCCTGGGACTGGCCGAGCGTGTGGGGCTGCACCCTGGCCTGCGCCTCTCTGATCAACTCCTGAGCACCCCTGGGGTTCCACGCGGAACGGGGAAGTGTGCGACGAGTGCGCTGTCAGGAGGCCGGGGCCCAGCGCCACGCTGCTGACGGAGGGACAAGGGGGCCGAGCCCGTGTGCAGGCCCTGTGTCAGGGCTCGGCGCAGGGCTGGTCACGGAAGGAGGGCTTGGCCCTCCAGTGGTGACTGTGGGCATTCTGTGAAGGGAAGCATTTGTTCTGGAGACTGGCCACAGTGGGCAGAGTGAGAGCAGAGAGGCCCCGGCTCCACAGAGCTCAGGCGCTTCGGCCCTTGCCCCGTGCACGCCCCTGCCCTGGACAAGCCCAGCTGGGGTGGCGCCATTGGGCAGCTGGGGCTCAGCCACTGTGTCTGGAAACAGACGCCCTCCTGCAGAGGCGCAGGGTGCTCTGCGCTGGAAATCTGAAACGGACGTTCTGCTGAAATCAATAGACGCCACCGCTGGACTGAACGGCTGCGCTGCTCCAGCGGTGGCGGCGGGCGGACACGGATGCCGGCCGCCTGCCCTGCACTCCACGGGGCGTCCTCGCCCTGCGGGGCAGATGCTCCCAGAAAGCGGTCTTCTCTTTTCCCCTGTGCCCCGGCCCAGCCTGGGAGCAGGGCAGAGTGGCAGGCCAAGATCCTCAGCCTGGTTTTAGCCACACCCCCTAGGACTTGGGACCCCACGGGGGTTTGGTGCCTGTGCAGATGCAGATTAATTTAAAAAGACAGTTCACGACAGACGTGGAGTATCAGTGACAAAGACGAAAAAATGATAAATCGGCTATTGCAAGCTGTGAAAGAAAATTAATGCCCCCTTTTAATTCATCGGTGTACCAAAATAGATAATAAATCGCTTACTGTGGAATTCCTTCACAGACGTTTTTCCCTAAGTTCTAGTACAGGTGAGCTCACGGTCGCTCCGCCCGGGTTTCCTGTCTCTGAGGCTTTGGTTCAACAGGAGAGTCTTTAGGGCAGGTGGGGACACACCCAGGTTTCTGTCCCCATGTTCTCAGACAGAGGAGGGGACCCTTTGGTGGTTCTGGGCTCCGCTGTTGGGTGGTGCAGCTCCAGGGCCCAGGGCGGCCTCAGGAGGCCCACCGCTGCTGAACAGCTGTCCTCCCTTCCACGCCCGCCCTGCCCTGTGTAGGCCGTGTCCTTCCGGGGGGTGCCAGCTGTGCCAGGGGGTAGCTGAGTGGTCCCTGAGGCACGGGCCACCTTGTCCAGACAGAGCTGGGTCTCTGCCAACAGGAACCCCTGGGAAAACATGTCCTGTGCCCGACCTGTGTCCTGGCCACCCTCCCACCTGGGCTGCTGCAGGGCTGGTCAGAGTTGTTTTCTCCGTTTAAATGGAACTCAGCTACCTGCTACAAAGCTCAGTGATGTTCGAATGCGAAGGGACGCGGACCACACAGTGTGCTCCTGCATTTGTTTCCCTCCCCGCCGCCCTGCCCGAGGGGGGAGGTGGTGGGGGCTAGAAATGGAGCTGGAGAAGGAGTGTGCGTGGGTGCTGCTGGGGACCGGGTGCCCGTGACAGGCAGGGGCCGGCCTGCCGCTGTGGCCCTCGCCTCCCCGCGCACAGCCCCGCAGACAGCTCCAGGGCCCGAGGGGCCGGCGGGCAGGGCGTGTCGGGTCCACTCGGACCAGCTGCGGGAGGTTTCTGTGAGCGTTAGTTTTTGTCCCCAAACTCCAGACGGGCAGGGAAGGCCGTGCTGCTGCAGAGAGGGGCCGGACTCTCAGTGGTCACAGCAGTTTTCACGAATTAAGAAAACTCTCCACCCCTCTTTGAAAGGAAATAAAGGAGGAACCCAGTGTGAGGAAAACAAAAAAGCTGATGTTACACTTTCTGTGATTACTCACATCCTAGGCTGGAGCTGGAGGAAGCCGGTTATAATGGAGTTTCATTTTTTCCTCTTCCGAGCTGTGTCTCTGCCCCTTTCTCTGTGACGAGGAGAGGGCTGTGCGTGGGGTGGAGGCAGCACCGCGCCCCCCACACAGGCCTCGCTCTTGTCACCGCAGGCTGGGTGGCCTCGCAGTGAATTCTGTGACTGGAAGGGGCTGTGGAGCCGCGTGAGAGGGCTGGGGCCCCGCCCCCTCCCTGCCCCAAACGCACCCCTGGCATGTCCCCTTTCGGCCTTGACGAGGGGAGCAGACCACCCAAGGACCACGGGTCGCCCACCTTCAGCTCTGCAAGGGGGTGATCTAAAGCCACCTCCTGGCTGCTTTGTGCCTGTGGCCCCTGTGCTCACAGCAGGTTCAGAGGTCATCCTGCTGCTGCCAGCGCCTCTGGGTGGGCACAGCTCTGGCTCCATGCGGGAGGTGAGGGCAGAGGCTGCCGCGGGGGCGCTGGGCCTCCGCCAGGGCCACAGGGAGTGAGCGTGGCGAAGCAGACTTGCAAGTGCCTTCTGTGTGGGCAACTTCCACCCCGGTCCCTCGCCGCGCCCTGCCGGGTGGCCACCATGGTCACAGGACGTGAGTGTGGACTCGGCGGGAGGGGACCGCCGCTGTCTCTCGTTTCTTGCTCTGAGCTTAGGTGGCCGAGCTGAGAAGTAATCACACACTCAGGGTTGACAGAGCAGCTCCTGTGACCTTCCCACCCCGTGCGTCTGAGCGGCGTGCCTCGGCCCCACGTCTGCCGTGTCTTCGCCACAGACAGCAGGTCGCCATGTTCAGGGCCACGCGTTCGCCCTCAGAGACCGGCTGTCTGGTTTCGTGGACTGCTGAGACAGGGGCGCTCGCTTCTGTAGCGTGGCGCTTTGGCGTTCACAAGCAGATGCTCGGGGAGCTGCTGCGGCCCCCAGAGGGACCTGGCCAGCAAGTCACACGCAGGTGAGGTTGCGGAGCCGTGACTGCAGGCTGCTCCCAAGGAGAGGACAGCAGAGACCGAGGTTTGACAGGATCCGCAGGTCTGCGGCAGAGCTTATCGGAAAGGCTGTGTCTTGGAAGCCATCTCCCATGGCTGCGGTTCCAGATCATTTTTTATTCTTAAATTGAGACCTGTGTACATATATGGTATTATAATTGTTGCTGATTTAAAATAAAATCTCCTATTTGGAGACTTATATACCATGTCGGCCTGCCCCTTACTCAAAGAACAACAAAATAATAATCTCTCCCTCTTTAACTCGTAATCGAGAACTTCAAAAGGAGAAAGTCACTTTCCGCTAAAGAAAATGGACCTGGCACTTCCAACGTGACTGGCCTTTCTCGAGGAGGGCACGCCCAGACCTTCTGTCTCAGCGTCATTTGTACACAGCCTGAGGCAGCGTGGCCTGGCAGGCCCCGTGCAATTTGTCCCCAGGCTCAGCCTGGCCGAGGTGCCGGCATGGCCCTCGGGCCCTACCCGTCCGTGGCCAGCAGTTTCCGCGCACACCCAGGTCTTCCCGGCACACAGAGGAGCGACTGGAGTGCCGGGGTCTTTCTGGGACATGCAGACCAAGCACGTGACCTGCTTGTTGAGTTCATCACTTCAGTTTCCATAAGATGTGTGCGTACCAGGTGGGGCCTGGACAAATGAATTCTACCTGGGGTCCTGGGTGAAAGTTATATTTCTTCTGACACAGTTTATAGCAACGTTTTTCTTAATTATTCTTGAGGTTTTGCCCATTATACCATTAGCTTCTTCAGAGGACAGAGATAAATAGCTGGTATCCACAAGAACAAAGTGTGAACTGAAGGCGTTTAATTATTGATATCCCAGGAACCAAAGGTTCTGCAGTGATCTTGTCGGTGCCTCGTGGTCTGACAGCGGGCGGGCTGGGTTCAGATGCCACTGGAGACACCGTCCTGTAAACCTGCAAGGGGGGACGTGAACCGAATCGGAGAATGTGGCAGCTCACTTTCTTACCTCGCCTCCCCGAAAGAATTCATTCCACTTGCGTACAGAATTTGGAGGTTAGGCGGCATGAAGGGCGTCTCCGGAGCTGTGTGGTGAGGTAGCCTTTGCTGGCATGTTGCTGTCTCTGAGTAGAACGCCTGGCTCAGTCATGTGCACACACGCTGTGTGTTTGTGTGCTCAGGTGGGTGAGTATGTGTGCATGTCTCCAAGTGTGTCTGTGTCTGAGCACAGTGCCTGTGCATTCAGCCCGGTTGGAAGCAATGTTTCCACAGTCTGGTTCTTACCAAAGGGGTTTTCTGCAACGAGCCTCATGAATGTTTTCGAACGGAATGAGAAGAAAGGTAACAAGTCACCTCTTCCCCTCGTGTCTGCTGCCAGGTCTTCTCCACGTGCCGGAGAGGGAGGCTCGGGCGTTTGCCTGGCATGGAGCTGTGACTCGTCACATTTCAGTGGTCTCAACTTCTTTACTTCAGAATGTGGAGTATGATCCCCAGGGTTGAAAACAGAAGTGGGAACCCCTGGCCCACGGCCGACAGGCACCAGGAGCCGCCGGACCCAGAGTCTAGGACCTCAGGTCCAGGTCTCAGAAGAGAAGGGACTTTCTCAGCCACACACTGCGCTTCTGTGCTGTCACCTGGTTGACTCCAACGGAATGGGGGGGGGGACCCCGCACAGTCGAAAGTGTGCGCATCGTTCAACTCTGACCTCCCCACGCCTGCGTGCTGACAGTTGTCTGGAAGCCTCACGACAACGTAAACGGTTGGCAAACATGTGATTTGTGTGTCGCATGTTACATGCTCTGCTCTTACAATAAAGTGAGGGCGAGGGAGAAAGACGTTCCTAAGGAACTCGTAAGAAAGAAAGCACATTTATAGTGCTATCCGCATTTACTGAAAAACATCCGCATGCAAGTGGACCCGTGCGGCCCAAACCCACGTGTTCAAGGGCAAATGTATTGTTTTTTAAATGCATGGTCGGCCTTCAGGACTGTTCACTGTGATCATTATAACTATAGATGTTTTCTTATGGCTTTTTCCTCGTTTGTTGTTTCTTTAAGAAACAGAACACACCCATGCCTTTCAGCAGTCTGAGTGCTGTCGGGGGAGAGTAGGCTTTCTGGATGGTCGTCGCCCAGGGCTCCTTCCCCAGCCACGTTCCTGAGGTGGGGCTGCGCTTCTTTCTGGGGTCTCATGGCTCCCAGCGTGTGCACACTGGCCCGTGTCGCACGGGGTTTCTGTCGGAACTCGAGGCTGCGTGGGGTTGTGGGAGGGTGTTTGTTTGCAGTTGCACAGATGTTTACGGAAGGAGACCGAGGCACAGGCACTCGGAGCACGCAGTTGACCGCATGCAGAGGGCTGCCTGTCCCTAATGTGTCCCACGCACTGTCATGTCCCCAACAGCAGCAAACACGCTGCCTTCTGTGGCTGCTTCCTTGGAAATCACGTAGCGCGTCTCTGTAAGGGGCTGACCCGCTCCCTGAGACTGCACGTCCCTGAGAAAGGGCCTCGGAGGGGTTATCACGAGAGGTAAGCGCCACCCCCACCGAAGGCTCAAAGTATCCAGACGCATGCCTGCACACACACGTGCACACACTCGCACACACGTGTGTGCATGCACCAGGCGTCTGTGTGCACAGGGCTGCTCGACAGAAGCTAGAGATGCAGAGCCCTGAGGAGCTTGGCAGTAGCTTTCCTTTGTGAAACGAAATGCATTTTAATTTTTTTATTAAAAAAATAACGCTCGTGATACAAAACCCAAGCGAATCAAAGGGCAGGCTGTGGAGAGCAAGTCCCCTCCCCTGGGCAAGCACGTCCCTGTTTTGTGGGTGTCCCCCCGCACATTTGCTGCCTGTCTGTGTGCGGCTGTGTGCGGCTAGAGGTGCATCTTAGAGGTGGTCAGCTCACTTTGACGCGCATCCGAAAATTAAGGTACATGGTCGTGTGGACAGACACATGCGTGGCGATGTAGGTGAAAACTGTGGAGAAGCAACTCTCTCGGGGGTGGGGTACACGGGTACAGTCCTTTAAACTTTGTGTGCTCCAGTTTCATAGTGCAGTGGCGGCAGGGTGTGCGTCTCAGCGACCAGCCCCTGTCATGCTGTGTCCTGTTGCTGAGGTTCTCAGGCGCCGCACACACGGAGGTGTGCAGAGCGGCCTCGTGCTTTCTGGGGGGGGGCCCGTCCCTCCAGCGCACGGCTTTCTCTCCGGATGGACGTGTGAGCTCCTTCCAGGGTGTTTTCTCCAGTCACGCCACACCCTTCGGCACGGCTTTCCCTGCAGTGCTGCCATCCGCGCGCGTCTCTGTGGGGACAGTCCCCACAGCGGAACTGCCAGCTGAGCAGGTATGCCCAGGTCACAGACAGCAAATTCCCAATTCCTCCCCTCGGACCCTGATGGCCTGGCCCTCCCACGGCATCCTGGGCCACAGCCTTGGCATCCACAGGCAGTCGGCCCCTCCTGCTGCGCGTGGGGACTAGGATGTGACGAGGAAGTGTAGGAGTCCTCTGCTAATCTCAGACCGTTTGCTTTTGTTATTTAAGTCTCCAGATGACAAAACAGGGCTGCCGTTCCTAGGACAGACACCTTTAGATTCAGCGGGACAGACGGCCTCGTTGGGCGATAGACAGGAAAGCCAAGGTCTAGAGCTGGGACCAGAGCAGCCTCTGTTCCGTGGTCACTTCCTGGCTGAGCCCAGCCACCTTTCTGGGACCTGGCTCTGTGCTTGGCTGTGGGAGACCGTGCCGTGGGCACCCCGACCTGGGGTGCTCACGCGGCCTAGTGGCCGGGTGCAGAGGTGCCACCGAGCACACCGTGTTTAGCCCCTGCGGCTTGCGTGGGTGGCCGGTGCAGCGTGCGGCTCCGCAGATAATGACTGTAGAAGACTGAAAATGTCCTTTTGGGTTTTGGCTGAATAATATTTAAGGATTTTGAAACAGCGACTTAATTGTGTTTTTATGTAATTGATGGCATTCTAGTAAAATGCATTGAGACACCACATCAGCACTTTTCTAACTGTTCCTTGGAGAAAAGTGTGCTCATGTGAAAATGGCTCCTTCCCTTTCCACTCACGGAACTGAAAAAGGAGTCACAGTGATTCTGTGGAGCCACCATGCCCAGGGACGCAACGATTTTAAAGTGCTTCCCCTCTGGACATGGCCTCAGGAGCACCAGGCCGCCCCACCGTGGGCAGTTGGGTTGCTCGGGCTTCAGAAGCCATGCATGGCAGGGAGAGGGCCGGTTTGTCAGGAAGTCGGTGCAAAATGCTGTCTGGGCAGATTTTGTGGAAGTCCCGTGTCCCCACAGGCCGGCTGCAAAGGGCCAGAGGAGCCCCCGCCGCCCCTCCTCGTTGGGCTCCGCCTCTGCTCCTGCTTTGGGTTGGAAGGTGCCGGAAGGAGAAGCTTGCTGCGCCGGAATAGCTTCCCTTCCCAGAAGCTGTGTGTGAACTTGAGGCCCTCATGATTTCATGTTAGCATTAGAGAAATCAGGGCCTTTAAATAAATTATATTAGTTTTCCTGGTCTTTTGCACCATTGTTTTATCAGGGGGAGGGGGGAAGGCTGCAATTTAAGTTGACAGTAAGAATTAATTTTGGTCTAAAATCTTGCTAGTTTGAGATTTCATTCTGAAGAGTCAAACTGTGAACGTTAGAAATTCAAACAGTTGCTTATTAATTGTGGAAAACTCACAGGTCTCCTAAATTAAAAACAATAGCAGTGTTTTAAACATGCCACTGGCCGCCTTCCTGGCCGCTCGGACCAGTGTGCTGTGCACCGCCCAGTATGGCCTCCGTGATGCTGTTCTCCTGAGTCTGCTCTGGTGCCCTCAGGCTTCTGGTCCTCGGGCCCGTCGGGCCCCTGCCGTCTGTGGGGACGTCGCCCCTGGGAGACTGAGCAGCCCCTGGGGGGAAACGGCTTTCCGGCTTGTGGCAGCATGGGCAGGCGACCGGACCGAGCCCCCGTCCTGGGCAGGGGCTGCGGCGGGGCAGCCTGTGAGTGTGATGGGCAGAGGCCAAGCTCCTCGTGCGGCCTCGACAGGCCCTTCCCGAGGGCCCACCTCGGGTCTGCCAGGGCGGGTCACCTGGCGTGCGCCACACAGTTGCGCGCCGCGAGACCAGACGGGGTCCCACGCTCCCGCTGTGTGGCGTTCTTTGACGCTGGACCCTTGTGGAGGCGAAGACAAGCCCGAACAATATCCGGACAAAGAGCGTACAAAAGAAAACTGCATGGACAGAATAATACTTTCTTTCTTTACCCAAATGCCAAGCTCATGTGTCTTGATGTCTGAAATAAATTCGATTTTTTATAATTAAACTTATTTACAGGAGCTCGTCATTGAATCGTAGTGGGTTTTTCCTGATTTGTAAAACACTCCAACTGCTGAAGAGTCAAGATTGCCAGATGCCTGCGGTGGGGGGCAGGCCGAGCTGTGCTGGGCCGCGGGGTGGGGGGGGGCAGGCCTCTGGTGTTGGGACAGGACGGTCCCCACGGGGGGCTATCTCCCACCTGCCAGCACGGGCATGTTTGAAGCCGTTGCCCGGGAGGGGCGCCCTCAGCTCAGCGCTGCGTGGAAAGAGCGGGCACAGACGCAGCACTCACCTGTGCTCACACATGCGCGTGTGGTCACAGGAAAAGGGACTTTGTGCCTGGGGCTCCGTGTTGTCTTTCTTCTTCTTCACCCTCTCTTCTGCATGCCTTTCTTTACCCTGCAAGTTCCCAACAATAGGCACTGTCACTAACCCTTGTATCTGGTGCGGATGGTGGACGCGCTCTTACGTCAGAGGCCCTTGTGGCTGGGCAGAAGCGAGCTCGGTGATCAGAGGCATTCATTCATTTACTCACAGTTAATACGTCTCACTTCTTTTCTCCTGGCCTCAACTCTCCCCTCTCTCCACCTCCCCTTTCCCCCCCTTGCACGCACACACGTGCGCACGCCTGGTGGGCAGCAGCACTCCCACCCTGGGCGGCTGCGGCGTGGCGGGGCAGTGGGAGGATGATGTGTCCACACAGGGACCAGGTTTTAGGGCCCCGGAGCCTGTTTCTCGCAGCACCGGGCCGAGGGGGTGTTGCTGCAGCCCCATGCAGAGCCTGAGGCTCCCCACCAAGCTGAGGACAGGTCACCAGATGTGCACTCACCAGGGGGCAGCTTAAAAATAAAAAATTGGGCATCTTTGGGGCATCTCAGTGGGGAGCGCATCCCAGGGTCACGGCGAGGTGACAGGGCGGGGCTAGGCCACGGCATCTGGGAACGCTGTCTATCTACTGGTCACTCTGTTGTCGCCTGTCTGGGTTGCAGTGATGGCGAGGTCGGAGGGTTACCTTAGAACACGAGGAGCTGGGGGGGGGGGGAAGGGCGACCGGAGAAAATGGTAGAACACCGTATCCTGCTTGTACGTTTTTCCTGTCGTCCCTCCACACCAGCGCCGTGTTCCGTCTGTATGTATCGAAAGCATAAAAAGGTACAGTGACCCTCACTCGCTGAGCTATGGTTTTGAGGTCTTGAGGCAGATGCTCGCCTCTTGGAGGGTGTAGCCTGAGGTGGCCTGGTCAGGTGGCTACTGACCACCTCTCACAGCCCTTGGGGAGCGAGCACCGCCTCCTCCTCCTTCACTCAGCGGAGCCCAGCACTTGGGACTCAGCCGCGTCCTGCCACCAGACGCAGAAACGTTCCCCGCAGCCCCGTGGACTCCCAGGCCTTCAGCTGAACCCGTTCTTGCTTGGGCTGGACCCCCAAGAGCCAGGGCGGCCTTGGCCTCAGGGCCCCACCCCCGAAGCCAGGTGGCCAGAGGACCGTCTCCTGGGTACACCTGTTCGTGCCTTGCGGCCCGCGGAGGCCTAGGGCAGGCAGGGTCGGTCGGTTACTCAGGTCGCCCTGAGCAGGTGCGCCCTCCCCAGAAGGGCCGGTGCAGACTTTGTTGCTCCCAACACGGGAACAGCTGTAGACATTGTCCTCGGTTGGGGACCCAAGCACAGAGCAGGCCTGTCACACCAGCCATTGGCATTCAGAAAGACATTTTTTGCCTGGCCCATCTGACTTCCTTTTAGGTTAATAGTACTCACACGAGGGAATATTTCAGAGCAGCAAAAAGAAGGGAACTCAGACTGCACGCTACAGCAGGGTGGATGTGGGAGACACAGTCGGGGGGGAGGGAGCGCGTCCAGGGCGCGTCACACAGGCTCAGAAGTGGACACACACCTGGCATTGTCGGGGTCCCCGCGTGCGTGTCCAGGGGGCCTGCCCGAGGGGAGAGGCAGCGGTGTTGGACTCCCAGTTGGTCCTGGTCTGTGGGGACCTGTTGCTACTGCACGTGTCTCTCCCGTGGGCTTTGCGTGGCTCCGGCCGTCCACGAGAAACATCTCTGGTGTGGCCTTGCCGATCCCTCCCGGCTCTGAGCTCTGATTTCTGAGCCACGAAAACTGCGTGTTAGTTTAGGGAGATTCGGTAAGAAACTCTCACTTCGATCAGCCGTTGATTTTGGAA
The DNA here is from genome assembly GCA_004026765.1 of Micronycteris hirsuta. Classification (NCBI taxonomy): domain Eukaryota; kingdom Metazoa; phylum Chordata; class Mammalia; order Chiroptera; family Phyllostomidae; genus Micronycteris; species Micronycteris hirsuta. The sequence goes on from PVJI01001388.1 coordinate 161,855, forward strand.
AGAATTAGGAACCCAAGGGCCTGTCCCCACTGTGTCTGGGGGCTGCCTTGGGACAGCCCCCACCTGCCACCCCTCCTCCTCTGCACGCGGACTCTGCATCCTGGATGCCCGTTTCAGGGGCAGTTGTGTTTGGGGGGCGAGGAAAAGTGTTTTCTTGATGCTGTTGTTGTTGGGGGACCAGCACCCCTATTCCTCCTGGGCCTGGGGCCGGAGCGCATGCGATGAGCGGGCACGTGGGCTTCTGCAGAGGCGCCTTCAGCGCTGGGACAGCTCAGGTGGGGAGGCGGGGCTGTGCCAGCCTGGGTGCACCCACTGGGCTCCAGCGTGTCCCTGCTCAGTGTGGCTTGATGACCTGCCACGGAGTGGTTTTCAGATTTGTGTGTATTTCAAAATCCTGATGAAATCTCTAAAAAGTTTATTGGAAACAAGAGTTATGTGCAAAATTCTTAAGGAATAAAAGCAATTTTCTGTGTTTGTGTGACGGAGCCCTTTGCATGTAGAGCGCTCGGGGTCTGCCGTGAGCCGGGCGGTCTTGGCGGCTCGCCCGCCCCTGCTGCGGGCTGGGCTGTCCGGTGGGTGCCCAGGCCCTCCCTCAGTCTCCTCAGCCACCTCGTGCTCGTTCTTCAGGGGGTGAGCCATGTGACTT
>PVJI01001388.1:167500-184191 GCA_004026765.1 Micronycteris hirsuta
CTCAGGGCAGGCTCACCTGTCGCTGCCGCGTTGTGGGGCATCTCAGAGGGATAGAACTGCCACCCCCACAGAGGTGCCAGCCAGTGTGTGGGGACAGGAGGCCTTCACATGGTCCAGGGGCAGTTGGCATGGCGTGCCAGCCGGGAGCATCCCCGCACTGTCCTTGCCAGGCCCGGGGCCCACAGACCGAGTGCAAGTGCACGTTCAGACCTTGGGGCGGAGCTCCCTGCGCCAGGACTCGGGCCAGGCTCTGGTCACGGCCAGGCCCAGGAGCCACGAAGCAGACATGAAGCATCCTGCCTGTGATGCGTAATTACTCATTACAAACTCTACATTTTTATTAGCACGTTTATTAATACTGAGGCTTGATAACTGGCCCCTCCCCCAAGGGGAAGCTGAGGTCTTCCACAAAGCCCACTGTATCCCCTCTGACGCTGGGCTGCCAGTACTGGCCGCTCAGCACCAGGAGAGCCAGGCCCTTGCTGTGGGTGGGGCCGGGCACGTGAGGGGGCTTCTTGCAGAGCACTCTCTGGAACCTCCTATGGCTGCCATGAGCCCCCGAGCGGCCTAGTGTCCTGGGTGCAGACCTGCTGTGTGATTGGACGTGACTGCCCACCATGTGTGCTGCCTGGACAGTGTGGTCGACTCTGTTCTCCAGCTTACTGAGTTTAGTTTTAAAGGAAATTACGTCACTTTTGTAAGTGATGTCCCAGAATCACTTGTCATAAAGAGAAAGTTACCATGAGAAACGCAGTGAAATCAAACAATGTCATTACGTTCTGGCTGGATTCTCCTGGCCACTGGTGGCCTCGTCCAGCGCCGCCTCTCTTTTTTTAAAAAACGAGCTTTGCCAGTGTCAGGGATGCTCAAGGCCAGTCGCACCAGGAGGTCCTCTCCTCGAAGTCGTCAGGAGGAAAGTGACAGGGCTGACGAGGGAGTGACTTGTGGCCACGAGAGTCAGGGCGAACCGCCTGGTGTTTTCTGGTCCCACTGGTGGGGTTCGTCCCCGCCCAGACCATCTCAATTTCAGGGAATGGCTACGGCTGCCCACTCCTCACAGGGTCCTCCACACCCAGGGCTTGAGGGCTGTTCCTACAGGAACAGGAGGGACGAGGGCCTCGGAGACCCGGGACAGAGGGAGCCACGGCAGCAGACCCCTCAACCAGTATGGTGGCTGGCTACCCCCGTGACCACGTCCTCGCTGTGCTGTCCGGGGTGCAGCACCACGTGTGGCCACTGGGGGCGTCGCTGAGGAGCTGAATTTTGCATTAATTGGTTTGCTCTTAAATTCTCGTGTGGCACACGTGTGGCACAGCTGTAGATCTTCTGTGTCTCGTGCTTATTGGTGTCACCACCCCATTTGCAGACAAGGAAACTGAGGCCCGAAGGCCCCAAGACGGGGAGACCAGGATGCAGAGGGGCTGGCGTGCGCAGCAACACCTGCGCCCCCTGTGAATGATCCGTACCTCTTTGCCTATGTGGCCCTCACACAGGGTCCCCAGCGCCCTGTGCTCCTGCTCAGCCAGGGACCCAAGCGCTGGTGTGGAGCCCGGGGTGGGGGCGGTACTGCCTCCCTTCCCCGTCCCAGCCCTTCTGTCTGGAGGATGGCTCCTCTCTCTGGCAGGGAGCACACCTGTGCGGTCAAAGGCTGTGGACAGGCACCGTTTCCCTGCCTCTCACCCAGGATATGGTGGCTGTGGGGGGGCAGCAGGTCATGGCAGCAGGGGTGGGCACCTCGGTGGCCTCTGGCTGTATCTGCCTCTCTGTCTGTCTCCCCCACCCCCACATGCGTGTTCCCCTCTGTCCTATGAGTTGAGGTGGGGAGGGGCATTACCTGAGAAATATGCCCACAGCTGGGCTCTCCAGGGGACTGACGTGTAAGCCTCCCCCACCCCCAGGCTCCCAGGCCAGCCCACTCCGGGGTTCCCCGCTTTCTGTAAGAGCAGCCAACATGGGGGGCTGCGGAGCGCAGGCTCTGCCCGGGTCGCTGCTCCTGGAGCTCCAGGCAGGAGAGGAGGTCAGCATTCTGCATTCTGGGTGAAGGGGTTTTGAGCTCCCACACTGCTGGGCTGAAGGGGCCGAGCTGGTCGGACAGGCAAGGCTTTCCCAGACGCGGACCGACTCCCGGCTGCAGGGTGGGGCCTGGGGGAGGGCCCTGCCCTTCCTGGTCCCTGCGGGGACCTTCGGGGCCGGCGGGGCGGCGCGCTCTCTGTGCCCACACCCCGCGGTCCCGTGTGGACATGGGGCCGGGTGCCGGGCTGCTTGTGTGCCATCCCATGTACATGCTAAGAGTGTACTTCCATCCTCGTTTGCACATGAAGACTCAGAAGGGCTTGTCATTTACCCAAGTCCCCCAGCTAGTCAGGTCGGGGCAGAGCGGAAGAGGATCCCTGGCCCGGGACTCTGCATTCTGGCCCATTGGCCTCGCACTGCGCGTCCCACGCCGGCCAGCACCTTGCCCGCCTTCTCCCTGTGTTCGCTCTCCTCCGGCCCTGAGCACGGCCAGTCCGTCTGCCCCCCACGCAGCAGGTACTCGCAGACCCCCTGCACAGCAGCACCTGGGGCCAGTGCTGCACCTGGGGACTCAGTGTCTTCCGTTTCCTGCCCACGGGCGCCAGGAAGTAGCCGGAGAGAGGTCATCCCCTGGGAGCAGGGTTGGGGGTGGGGTGGCAGCAGAGGCTTAGCAAACTCAACGTGGCCACGTGATGAATGGGCACTGGGGTCCTGGGGTCCTGGGGACAGGGAAGGGGGTGTCGCTCCAGCTCAGGGAGGGGACGTACTGTGTGTTCCCTGTGGCCACACATCCCTCCGAGGGCACTGGGTCCCTGCAGCTCAGGTTTCCTGAGTCACGGGATGGATGTGGAGCGGCTGCTCAGGCCTGTGCTAGCAGGTACAGGGACCGAGACAAGCTGTCCTCAAGGTGATCAGAGTGCAGGGGACGCCACAGAAGTGGGTCTTTTTCGCGGGCGCTCTGATGGAGGCAGCCACTAAGTGGGGGGCTCATGTAGGAGGGACGCCGTACTTGTCCCAGGGGCTCCGGGGGTGGGTGGCTGCTGATAGTGTGGTGCAGCTGCATCTGAAGGGAGCACAGTGCCAACAGCTGTCCTTAGAGTCATCTGTCCTCTGCGAGCCACACTGTCCGCTGCTTCGCGTGGGTGGGTCATGCTCACAGTGCTGAGGGTGCGCCCCTTCCTGCCACCCCCGCACCCCCGCCATTCCCTGGGGCTGCTTCCCGGCTCCCGCATGCTCCTCTGGTGCAGGGTGCTCGTTCTGGGTCACTGGGTGGTTCCAAAGCCATGAAGTCGCTCAGGTGTGTTTTCCTCGAGTGAGTACCATGTGTCAAGTGAGAGAGTCTCAGCTCGGGGGCCCCCGCGCCAGGGGACGGGGCAGCCCACCGTGCCGCCTGTGCCTGTCTGAGGGGTGACCAGAGGCACCTCTCTGCGTCTTCATGCCCGTCGGCCTGCGCTCTGCGGCTGGGGACCCACAGAGGGTGAGCTTCCGGGTGGCCTCAGAGAGGATGTCAGGCAGGGCATCGTGGGGTGGGCCCCGACTGTGGAAGCAGGGGCTGGCTTCTGGTATCCGCGGTCCTCCCCCTCCTGTGGGCCTCATTTTCTCCTTTACTGAACGGCGCGTGGGACTTGGTGCCTGTTGGAAAGATCGCTGCTACCTCCCCAGCTCTGGGGTGACGGGAGTGAGCGGCCACAGCAGAATTCCCTCAGGCGTCTTGGATGGTGTGCCTGTCTTGCCCAGCAAGAGCGCTGACCGGGTGGGGACCACGGAGCGGGCCGGTTCCTGACACAGGGCAGGCAGGGAATGGCTGCCTCGGGTGCACATGGGCACCTGGCCGCCAGAGAGCAGCCACTGCGCCAGCTCTGTCTCCCTCGCCCTGCGCACCATCGCGCTCTCGCCCCCTGGAAGGAAGCCTGCCCTGCTCACCCCAGCCGCCACTTCCAGAGGGGCTTGCGGGCCAGGCTCACTGCAGTGGAGCCCATGGTGTGGGTCCCCACGGGGCCAGTGACAGGCACTAGACCAGCGTGTCCTGGGCTGTGCGCTCAGTCTCTGTTTCTGATGCATTTGCCCATGTCATGACTTCATTAGGGACACAGCAAACCCGGGCCCTGGGCGCTGACTCTTGTCCTTTTGCAGTAATATCTCTGGGTTCTAATTCCAGAGATTAGTTTGTTTCCAAAACACTAGGTATGGGACAAGCCCGATCCCATCGCCGCCCCCGACTTTTGCCGTGACCGCCCACTGCTGACACCGAGGAGCTGGCCACACCTGCACGTCAGCGCCTGGGGAAGCAGCCGAGACTGAGAGTGGGAGCCAGAGCATTAGGGATTTCAATTCCGCTTTATTTTCAACTTGAAATGGAGGAAAACAGACAAAAAACAAATAAGAAAGCTAAACAGTTGCGTGAGAGCTAGCAATTTGCTGGGCCCCGATGACAGACACTGCATTATCATAATTGTCTCCTCTACATGATAGGACAGAAAAATAATAATGTCATTTTATTTAGAGCCAGGGTGGCCCCTTTATGAGAGTCATACAAGTTGCTGCCAAGTGGAGGAGGTCGAGTGACATCTTTTGATCAGGCCTGTCCAAAGAGATCAAAGATGAATGGCAGGTAATGGATACCCAATGACAAACCAAATCTAGAGCAGGAATAGGCCTGCCAGGGCCTGCCAGTTACCCATTAGAGGCGCGCCTGAGGAAGGCAGGCTGCTTGACACGTTGGCCGAACACCTAAATCAGCCGAGCGTCAGTGCTAAAATTGTGTATTATCATTGGAAATGGCTATTATTTCCTCAGTAACATTTCTGTTACGGCTTTGTTTGTGTTGGGCTGACCCGCAGTCGGAAGTGGAGTTGGACAGAGGCAAACCCTGGGCCGGGGCCCTGTGGTCAGGCCCTCACCTGGTTTTAACTGCCGGGCCCGCCGCATGCCCCCGGCTCCGCGTCCTGCGTGGGGGGGCGGGCGCGGTGCCCCCTGGAGAGGCCAGGCCCCACCCTCAAGTTTCCCTGCCCTGCCACATCACCCCCTCGTCTCCCGCGTTCTCTGCCATCCAGTTGGCCTATCACGAGCCCCATGGAGCCTGGAACCTTCCAGAGCACAAGGTGGGGGCGGCCCGAGCAGATGGAGGCAAAGGAGGGGAGGACTGCGCCCGCCCACAGGCTCGCAGCCCATGCAGGAGGGAACGGGCAGAGGCAGCTTCCCGAAGCGTGGGGGGGGGGGGGCGGCGAGGAGGGGGGCGTTTTCCTCAGGCACGGGAGTCACATGTGACGCTGTGCTTCGCAGATGTGGCACTTAGGAGGCTTAGGTGGGAAACAACATTCACTAGTTTTTAAAAATTTGTGGGGGTGACATAAAAGAAATGCTCAAAGAAACGTGGCAGTGGCTGCGAGACTCCAGGAGAGAACCTCCGTCCCCGGGGCTCGCAGGTGGCGCGGTGGGTGATTCTCATTCTGCAGCGTGTGCTGGAATGTTAAAAATATTATTAAACATTGAAATGAGTAGACTAGTTAGCTAATTAGTATGTTTCTCTTTCTTTTAATAATCCCAATGCATTTTCTTTCTTTCCTCCCTCTGTTTGTATACACGTGGTAACCCTAAAGAATATATTTAGAAGCATAATTAGTTATAATTAGAAGCAAACAAGCCTAGCCCAGGGCAGCTCCGATTTGTTTTATGGAGTTTCAGGTACCAGTGGCAGGTACCAGCAGACGCCAGGCTTCCTGCCGCCTTATGAAGTGACGGCCTGCCACACGTGTGCCCGCAGGCGCACACGCCCACGGGTGTGCAGGCACATGTGCCTGCCAGGAGAACGAGTCAGTGGCGGGAGTTCCACAGCCCCACGCCTCTCCATCATTTCCCGTGAACTCTGCCTTTAAGGAGCACGGCTGGGACACCGTGTCGGAGCAGCGGCATCCGTCCGCGGTGATGCGAAGCAGGTAGACATTTGACTGTTAGGCCTCTTGGCAGGGAATTTGGTCAAGAAGTCCCTTCTGATTTGTCACACACAGCCGTGGCCTGGGCTCCACAGGCAGCCTGCAGTCCGGCCCTGCACATCACCATTCCGGGGGCGCCCCGGCCCCATCTGAAGTGACAGGCCGCACATGCAGGGCTGACCTGGACGTGTCCTCCGTGTTTCCGGTCATTTGCTCGGGGAGGACACGCCACTTCCCTGACAGGCAGTCAGACGGCACTGGACCTTGCCCTACAAAAAGCCCCTACTCCCTGGAGCGGATCCCACCCCAGACCTCTGTGTAAATAGAAATTTAGACAAATCTGTGCTCTTGCTGGCTTTCGAGTGGGAATTAAAAAAAAAAAAAACTTTCTCTTGAATTATGTAAAGATGCATCACAAGATATTTACGATTTAAAAAAAAACAGATATTCTTTTTATATACTGATAAAATTGGAAACGTGGAAGCATATTTGGTAAGTGTAAACAGATGGTTAAAGATATTTGCTGGGAAGTATCAGAAACAGTTGTTCCTGACTTGCCTGCTTGGCTAAACATCGCTCTGAAAAGTCAACTCCCGGGGCACAAAGCAGGAGGCCCGGGTCCCGCTCGGCTCCCGGGCGCCACGGAAGGAAGGGCACTGATCTCGTTATCCTGAGGCCGCAGGTGAACCTGCCCACGGGGCCTGTGCCCTCTCCTCTTTCTACCCGCCACCTCGCCGAGGGGTCCTTCCGCCACTGAGGACGGCGTCGGCGCCAGCCGCGAAGCCCACTCAGGAAGCTGTGAATCCTGTACCCTTTCTCCAGCCGCCTTTGCCCCGGGACGTGTTCCTGTCACTCATGAGAGCTGCACGGCAGGAGGGCTCCTTCAGATGCCGTGGGTGCAAAGTTGCATCAAAGAAGTTGCCGGGAAGAAAGGAGGAAGAAGTGACACACGGGCTTTCTCCCTGTCCCGAGAGCACAGTCCACCACGCAGAGCATTTCAGATGACGAAGCTGCCATTCAGGAGACGGAGCGGAGGGCGCAGACGCCGTGACGTGCGTCCTGGTCAGGTCGCCGGTCTGTGGGGTGGCGGTGTGTGGAAGTGGGGCAGGGAACGAAGAGATGCCGTATTTTTTACAAGCCGATCTGAAATGCTTTTAGTAGAATTGTTCAGTAGCAATAATCTGTCAACAGATTACAATTTTGCTTAATTTTAATGTGGCTAACTTAAGATGGTTGTATAGTAAATTTATGCAACTGATCACAGTTATTAAATTACTACGTCTGCAAAGGAAGCAATCAAACCCCTTATTACAGTTGCTGTGAGTGAATGCTAAATGTCACGGAGCCGCCCGCGCGCTGCGGGGAGCCACACTCCAGTTAAAGATGCATAAAATATCAGCACTTTTTTAACGCGTGTGCATTCAACAAAGACTCCCATCATAATTAACTGGTATGGAAATAAATAATTCTTACAAACTACCTCCGAAACAGTCGTGCTGCGGTTTTTGTCAAAGCCTGCTTCTCCGCGGTGGCACCGGGCCCTTCAGACACGCTCCCCCTCGCTCACCGCCGCCATGAAATATTTAAGTCTCACAGAGAGGTTTGAGAGCGATATTGTAAATCTAACGCTCAGTGCGAAAAAGTAATTTATGATGATTAATTTAATTATACAATTGAAGGTTTTGATATTTAAAGAACTCGAGATTAATTTTTGGGGGGTGCGGTCCCAGTTTGCCAGTTCTCTGTGTAAATAGCTGAGGACACATGCAGTGCTCGGCTCCCCCAGAAAGGTGGGCAGTGAGCCGACGGCACGGGGCTGCGCCCAAACCCCGGCCCCGCACGGCTACCTGTGCCCGTGAGCAAGCTTCTCAGTCCTGTTGTGGTGGTTTGCACGAACAGCGCGTGGGCCGTGACTTGGGGGAGTCCCTGGGCGCGGTGTTGACTGCCGTTCTTAGTGTGAACGCCCCACCGGGACCCTCACCAGAGCTGTGTCTTTCTGGAGCCAGCTTGCTTTCGCTGGCCCGGGCCACAGTCACACCTCAGTTGTCTAAGAGGGCCCTGGACTGTCCCCTGTCCAGCGCCCACACTCAGCCTGGGCTGTGGGGTTTCAGAAATCTGGCCTAGCAAGCCTTTAGACGGTGCCAGGCACACGGGCCCTGGTGGGAAGATAGGGAGGTGGGAGGGCAGGGTGAGCACTGCTCCAGCACCCCAAGGGCAGGCCTCACCCCGAGTCGGTTCCGGCCACTTAGCAGCCCGTGGTGACAGGTTGACTGGACCTGTGTGGTTGCATCCAAACAGCCCCCTGGCAGCGTGGTGACGCTGCCGTGTGGGAGGCTGCTCGCCCCGTGTGGACCGAGCGCCCCAGTCCTGTCCTCCAGAGAGAGGGGCGTGACCTGGGCACTTTATGGGGTGCTGTGGAGAAGGGTCCAGTGTACAAGGTTCACGGTCAGTGCCTGCTGGCCTGCTGGCTCCTCATCGCTTCTCGGGGGCTGCAGGGCAGCTGGGGACGGACGTGCATTTGCCAGGAACTAGGCACGCAAACAGCAGACCCACCTGAGGACGCCGCTCTCTTGCTGAGGGCGTGCGTTTGGTGTGGTTTGCTCAGATTTATGTAGAATGTAACCTGGTAGGGCAGTTGGACTCATGGAGGCATCCACGTGTGCACATGTGGGCAGGTGTGTGCCTGCGTGTCCGTGTGCGTTCACTTGTATGTGTGGAGTTGTTTGCATGTATGTACATGTTTAATCCATATAAAGAGAAGAACATGAGCCATGTCACCTGACTTGTCCACGAGCAGTGGACACGCAGAACCCGCTGGGCAGGGCCCTGCAGGGCTAGAGCAGTGACTGCCCCGAAGGCTCGCCTTGTCCGGGGCCTCAGCAAGGGTCTGGGGCGGTGTCGGGATGGAGGCAGCAGCTCTCTCGGTCATTATTTACCCTGCACACTTTGAAGAGAAAAGTGACAGGCGCATGTGGCATTTCAGGGTAAAAGCGAAAACACGCTTATAAAGACCCGTTAGGGAACTAGCTGCGTGGCTGGGAACGGGGAGAAGACAGCATTACGTAATAAAACATTCAGAATATAGAATCTCTTAAAGAGAATTGATTTTGGTTTAAATATAACGACTTCAGCTTCTGAAATAATCGCAAACACTGGCCCCATAGTTGTTTGCTGCTCTGCGTCTCTGGCCCTAGGGTTGGGGGTGGTGTGCAGGGCTGCGCCTCGTTCTCACTGGCTTCGTGACGGTGGCCCAACACACCCCAGGGCACAGGCCGCAGCTCAGGGACCGGGTCACTCCGAACCTCAAGGAGTCCTGTGCCCTGCCCGGCGGCTCCGGTGCAGACTTGCGTTCTGAGACCGAGTGGTTTCAGGCCTTTGCACACCCGACTTCCTGGGCCCTTTGCCACCTTCAGGAGTGTGACAGTGTCACCAGGTGCTTGCAGGGCTGGAAGCTCTGCAGCCACGGGCAGCCACGGGGACGGAAACGCCCGTGTTGGGGGCAGTGGGAGCAGGAGACCCGCTCACACCCTGGTTCTCTGCCTGACCAGCTGGGCTCCAGCACCCTCACCTTAGAAACGGGGTGAGTGTGAGGAGAACAGGGGGCAGTGGAAATAAGACCTCCCCAAAGTGCTGAAAACGAGCAGCGACGCCCAGACCCCCGCCCCCCGCCGCCACGCTGTCCTCACTGCCCTCTCTGCTGGGCCGGGCCCTGCGCAGGCGTTCCTGAGCGTGTCTGGGGCTCCCACTGACCCGACCCTCTGTTGCCTCCCGTGGGCCCTGGCGGGCCTTGCTGTCCTGTGGCCGTGGTGGCCCTGCCCCGGGCCACTCGTTTGGGTGATTTCCCCGTCGCCCCAACTGCGGACAACACCGTGACCGGGATGCAGGCTCTGAGCAGTGGCACGGTCCGGGCTGCCACCATCGCAGTTCTCAGCCCCGCAGCTGTCCCTATGCGCCTGCCGTTTGCCTGGTCACGGAAGGTGACATTAGACGCCTGGGGCCGGCCACCCCAGGCAGGGGGAAGAGGATGCTGTTTTCCACTGGGTCAGCGGCTTTGGGGGACTTGGGAACACAGGATTGGGATCCCTCGTGTCTGACTTCCTGGTCACCTATGTCTTCCCAGCTGGGTGCGTGGACTCCCCCGGGGTCCATGCCCGCCCGGCAGCCCCCCAGCAGGCCCCCAGCGCCCTGTGGCGGCCAAGAGGAGGGAGTCTTAAAGACGCGCTCTTGGCAGGGGGGCTGCCCCGCGAGAGCACGGAGGGGCGTCTCCGACACGCATGCAGACACGCTCTCAGAGAGCTTCGGGGAGGGACATGCGTGAGGAGCGCATCCCCGTTGCCGATGGCGGCACTGAGTCGTCTCGGGCTCTGGCGGCTCTCCGCACCGTGCTGCGCAGTCAGGGTGCCTTCCTCCCGCCGCGCCCCCTGTGGCCTCAGGAGCCCCCTCACTGCTCCTCGAACAGGCTCTGTGCCCAGGGGGTCCTTCCAGGTGCTTCTGGGCATGTGACTCTCTGCCGAGAAGCCCCCTGAAAAGCTCCCTTCTCACACGCAGGCTGCTGGGGGTCAGCCCGGGCCTGGGGCTGCGACGGGCCGAGGGCCGGGTCAGGGCAGCAGGAGGCTGCCCCCTGGGAAGCCAGCTGTAACCTGCTTTCCGAGCTGGGCTGGTTTTTATTTTTTAATGTTGAATTGAGTTCATCTTTGATATAAAAAAAAAAATTGGTGTTCGAGTGTAATCCCATGTAACTGCCCCGAGTGACAGCGCTCTGATCGGCTCGCTCACGGCCGCATGGCCACGGCGTGTGCGGGGTCGGTCCCCCAGACCTCCACCTTCGCTGGGGGCCCTGGCGCGTGCGGGCCCTTTCAGCTGCCCCAGTGGGCTGCTGGTGTGCGGCTCTGCGCATGCGCCGGGGACAAGGGCCAGCGTCGTCTTGTAGAACGTTTACCTGCAGCTTGAAGAGCACACATCCGTCAGCGGAAGGGGCTGGTCTGATCCCGCCGGGGTCGAGGGAGGCTGGCGGGGCCCCTTGCAGGCGTGAGGTGCTCGCCTCCTCAGTAGTGAGTCCACACACTTGCACACACGCACTCACAAACGCACGCACACCCACTTCTCTGTCTTAAAGCCATTTGTCTCTGAATGCCAAATTGCGATAATTAACCATCATTGATCTTAAATTCAATTAACTTCATTAACGCAGGTCATGATGAGGGTGCTTGTAAGGGAGAGGCATTTGGCAAGTGTCTTTGCTTGTGTGACATTCCGTCTTCTCGGCGGTGGCTACAGACCTCCAGACTGTCCCCGCGGAGGCAGTGGGGTGGAGGGCTGTGGGAGCCCTGGCGGGCCTGGGTCAGCGGCCCCCTGGGGTTTGGGGCAGGAGGCCAGCAGCCACAGGGCAGTGTGTGCCCCCCTCCTGAAATGCACTCAGTCTGGAGGCTGGGCCACTGCCCGGGGCCGCCCCCTCCCCACAGGGCTCCGGAGCTTCCCGGAAGGCAGCCCTCCTCCTGTGTTTGCAGACGCAGACACTTTCTCTCTCGACCAAGGAGGGGCGAGGCCAGTCTCACGTGGGCAGCCCCGCAGCCTGCCGTCCGCGGCCGCCGTGTGCCTTGTGCCCCCTGACTCTGGCCACGGCCCCCAGCACAGGCTGTGCCGCCCCGTCTCACCAAGGACCGTGCGCCCCGCTTCTTCGTGCCCCCACGGGCGGCAGTCCGCTGCGTGTTCTTGGGAGCCAGGCGGCGAGACTGACTCACTTCCTACTCCGTGTTCTGTGGGTGACAGGGTGCCCCCCCGCCCCCCCACATTCTCGGAGCCTCAGTCTCCCGCCCGTCAGAGGAGCACTGTGCTGGCTGCCCTCCCTGGTCGGCCGGCCCATGGCGTGTCCCTGAGGGGGTGCAGCCCCAGGAGGTACAACTTCAGGGGGCCAGGACGTGCCTGTGTGCTGACCCCTGGTTTGGGTTTTGAATCCCTCACGGAAACGCCACTTGTGTTCCTGGTCAGGGGTCAGAGCAAACAGCACAGAGCGTGAAGCGTCCGTGGCATCTGCTCAGCTGCACGTCTGATTCCACTCAGGGGCCTCTCCAGGCTCCCAGGCGGGCCGGGCCCTGGCCAGGGTGGGGGGCTTGGACACTGTTGTCGCCCACCCAGGCCAGCGAGGGCAGGGCCCTGAAGGCAGAGGACACAGCGCAGTGAGCAGACGGGCCCCGGGCGCGGCACGTCGGCCGGGTTTGGGAAGGAATGTCCCCGGCCGAGTGAGCAGGGCTGCACTGGCACGCTGAGCCTCTGGGGAGCCGGGAGCGGCCGAGGCCACTGAGGAGTGGCAGTGACCCAGGAGGCCACGGGGTGCTCCGCGCGGCTCCGCCCTGTTCGCCTGCCTCGGGAAGTGCCGCGGACCCATGCGGGCCTCACGGCCGTTTCAGAAGCACTGTTCCTCAGCTGTCAGGGTCCACCCGGCGCAGGGAACGCCAGAAAGCAAGTGGCAGCCGGGGCCATGTGCTCCCTTGTTTGGAGTGCCACCCCGGAGGTCTGGGTGTTTCTCAAGCACCTTATTCGACTCCTGCTGGGCGCTAGGAGGGGGGCGGGAGGTGGGGGGAAGAGGGAACACCCCACATGTGCGGCCGTCCCCTGTGCCCTGACCGCGGCAGAGGGGACGGGGCCCCGAGGCTGCTCTGCAGACCCCGCATGAGCCCTCACCTGTCATACCCACACCAGTCCGCAAGCCCACTCAGGGCCGTGGGAGAGTCAGAGAGGCGGTTGCAGGCTGCACTGTGGGGTGGGGGCCTGAGGGGACAGGACCCACCTCGGCATCAGCCCCGCAGAAACCAGCCCCGAGCCTGGAGGAAGGGACGGTGCGCCTGTGTCCCTGCGGCAAGGTGCCAGCTTACCCAGCAGCCTCTGGGGCAGGAGGAGAAGTGGCGCCCACACCCCACGGTGTCAGCACAAAGTCCCCTCAGGTCTCGGTTTTCCCACAGCCCATCGGGACGAGGACAGCGTCCCCCGGAATGCCGACAGGCAGAAGGAAGCGAAGGCAAGGACATCTAGAAGTGCCCACGGGCCTGTGGGTGCCCGTGAGAGCTGCCCAAGGGCCGGTGCCTTTGCGTCCAGCTCTGTCGGGCACAGGGGCCCCCCGGTTCAGGCGCACGCCGTCCCCAGCCAGCGCTGCGGCAGACGGGGCCCGGCCTGCTCACTGTCTGCAGACGTGGCAGCCTGACCCATGGCCGGCACCTCGCTTCCTGGAAACACCTTCCCTTTGATGCTTTCGAGATGCCCTGGGGCACTCAGCGTGCATGGGCTGCGCGGGGAGAGCCTCTCCCTCCCAGCCAGGGCGCCCCTTCCTGCGCCCTGAGAGCAGCGCTCCCATCCGGGCGAGGGTCCTCCTCCAGGGCTCCCGCCATCACCACGTGCGCCAGGGCCCGGCTCTGGGTGGTGCCCCCACGTGACAATGTGTCTGACAGGTCTTCGTGCGCCGGAATTCACGGGTTCACCTCATCCTTTTTAAAGGGAACGTTCTCTTCGGTGGAAGACATGGAGGGCAGCCTGCAAAGGGCATGGGCAGGCGGACACGTTCATGCGGCCAGGGCCCCGGCCCAGAGGGGACCGTCGCCAGCACCCAGGTGTCCCTGGAGCCGCCCCCCGCCCCCCGCCTCGGGACCCTGCAGGCTGGCTTTGCCCAACTCTGACATTTGTCTGCAGGGATTCGAACAGTCTGTGTTTTCTTTATGGCGTCTTTCCCGCTATGTGACGCTCGCACGGTGCCTCCAGTGGGCGGGGCCACAGCTCGTCCGTCTTCACTGCTTGCCGTCAGTCACCACTGATGGACATGGGGTCGGCCCCAGTCCTCGGCCGTCAGGAGTGATGTGCCGAGAGTGTCCGGGTCTCCGGTGGGAGGCGGGTCGTTTCTGCCGGCAGATGTCCAGGGAGGACGGCGTGTCGCGGGACGTGGGCTGGGGCAGCTTTGGCCGGCCTTGCCAGACATGCCTTGCGGTGGTCGTGTGGCCCACGCCGCGGCGTGAGAGCGCGTTCCGGGGGCTCCACTCCTCTGCCGGCACGGGTGCTGCTCTCCCAACTTTCCTGAAAGTCGCCGTGCATTCGTTACTTCACGGCACGGTGCACCTGAGGGTGTCCGTCCACTGGTGTGGAGTTGAGACAGGGTGCCCAAAACACCTTAAGCCTGGAAGGTTTGCACGTGTGTGCGCTCTTCTGCAGTGCGGATTCCTCCTCAGGCACGCAGCGTGCACGGGGTCACCTCTGGTGCCGGCTCCTCGCTGCCCTCCCCAAAGCGCCTGTGACCAGCGCTGCGCCGACGGCTCAGTGACAGTGCCGCTCTCGTTATTTGCCGTCTTAACATTCGTTCTCCTCTCCCCGCTGTCGCTCGAGAATGGTGAGGCCTGATGGTCCTCGAGTCTGGACGGGGCTCAGCCAGCCCGGACTCCCGAGCGTCCACAGGGCGCCGCGAGGCCGGGCGTGGGAAGGGAGCCTGTGCTGGGCGAGACGCTGACCAGCCCACAGGCCTTGTTCACGGGTGGGCTTGGGGAGATCTGCCTTGATGGAAATGAAGTTGAAATCAATGGGTATTTTTATACACCAGCCAAAGTTACAAAACATTTGAACTTCATTTGCTTAAACTAGCTGGGAAGACCCTCCCCTTTCCCGAGTGTGACCTTGCCCTTCAGGTGGGGGTTGTGTGGGGACTGGCAGGCCCGAGTGGTGCGTGCTGGGTGTGGGCGGGATAGAGCTTGGCTGCTGCAGGCCGGGCTGTGAGCCTCGGGAAGGCGCCCTGGCCCAGGGGCCCTGTAGGCTGGTGCCCGCACCATGAGGGAAGGCCTGGGCATCTCTGGGGTGCTGTAATACTCCTCTTTCTGGTCCCCGCTGTGGTCACAGGACGAAGGGCCTTGCCTGTCTGCCCAGCGTCCGTTCTGTGACATGCGAGCGAGGTGCCCGAGGTACGGCAGGAGGGCTCCCAGGCTGCTCCGCCCTGTGCCAGGGAGCATGGAGGAGGCCAGGGGACTTCGGTCCACGGCGGCACTTGTCCGTGGCTCCCACACGAGGCAGCCCCCACCCAGCTGTGCGACCTTGGCCGGGAGTTACTGGAGCGTTGACAGGCAGGCGGTGTGCGGGGCAGATGGAGGCACACCTGGCCCGGCCCTGGCGACGCGTGTGGAGACCGCGGTGGAAACGGGGGGATGAGCGCTGAAAGGGTTGGGCACACGAGTGTCGCTGGTCAATCCTTACGTTTCTCTAGGATTCAGGACTGAGAGAGGCCTTTCCGTCTGTTGTCTCCTCGCTGAGACTGAAGAGGTCCCTTTCGGGGAGGTAGATGAGGGAGGGCTCGGGGGGCAGGCGGCAGGGCACGGTGACGGCGAGCAGGGCAGAGGAACGGGAAACAGCGCAGTGTGTGTGACGCAGGAGAAGCAGCAGAGCCCGAGGCGAGGCTGAGGAGCGTTCCCAGGGAGAGCCGCGGGGGCTGCAAGGGTGGGTGGCGGGAGGCAGACCCGGAAGGCGGAGCGCGGCTGGGGTTGGCAACCACCTGTGCCCTGGAGCACTGAGAGGGTGGGTTCGGTGTCAGGCAGGGCTGGATGAAGGGGCAGCCGGGGACCAGCTGGCCGGATGAGTGAGGGGTGGGTGTATTGGTGGGTGGGTGGGTGGGTTGGTGGCTTGGTGAAACATTTGCCCCTCTGCCACGTCAGTCTTGACCCCTCTCTCATGAGAGCCCCCAATTACCCAGTCCCCGAGCACAGCCCTGCTGGCTCCGCGGATAAGAATGGGGTTGTGCTGATGTGTGTAGCCCACTGGGCAGGGGCCCGGGGTAACGGCGGCCCCCACATTGCCCCGCCCACGGCCCTGCTCTCCGCTGCCCCCCGCCAGGGGCGAGGTCACTGCCCACAGGCAGGGCTTCCCCATGGCTCCACAGCACCACACGGGGGACTACAAGCGACCCGGGGAGGGTCAGTCCGCCCTCCCTCCAGGAGAGCCCGTGCTCCAGAGCTGGCGCTAAGGCGCAGCTTCATTAAAGCCATCAGCGCAGCCGACCCTCGCTCCCGTGTGGTCGGGGTGCCCGAGCACACCCTCTGCCTGTGAGCGTCACCCGGCTGCTGCTGGCCGTTGTCTGAAGTCCCGCCAAGGTGAGCAGCTCCATGCTCCAGGTGAAGTTATTCTCCCAAGTTATTAGAGCCGTTCTAAGTTAGGGTTTACCTTGTGAATTTTGTGGGAGAACAGATGAGAGGGGACATAGGAAAGAGGTTCAGACTTTGGGTTCTTCACTCCGCGTGCGCGCCGAGCTCAGGGAGAGAAGGGAGCGCAGGGGGCCTGCCCAGCCCCGTCCCCTCGCCACTCTCGCGGACCCGCCTGCCCTGGAAGCCGTGCTCTGCCCGATGGACTGTCCCTAGTCACCCAGCGGGGGCTGTGGGCGTTCGCCTCTCCCACCCCGGGCGCAGCTGGGCCACGGCTCTGCCATGAAGCGGGCTGTTAGGGACTCCCCTTGGGTGGCCCCATGGGCTCATACGTGTTTGGAGCCGAGGACAGAGGAGACTCGGGTGGTCCCCACACTGAGCACTTATTCTCCCTTTATTCTCTGAAGGTTTGTCTGCGACCGTTGCTCTGACTGTGACTGTGTCTTCGTGCACTTGGTTTCGGGTGGGATCGGTGCCCCGCTGTGGCTGCAACTCCAGATCAGGCTGGGTTTGCAACACCTGGGAGGGGTCCCTGGCTCTCGCTGTCACTGGCCTCATGGTCCCTCTGGCTCCGCTGTGGGGCACGGAC
>PVJI01001389.1:0-44473 GCA_004026765.1 Micronycteris hirsuta
TAAAAGAGCATGTTGTAGAAGTGATTTAATGAGAGATAGTACCTTAAAGTTGTCCAAATTATTGAAAAATAGCAATAAAATTAAGATACTAAATTGTGTCTATGTAAAAGTAAATAAATAAATAACTTTACAAGGGGTACAGGTGATTATTAGTCCAAACACAATAAAATAAAAACTTAATCGATAGCTACTGGATTTGGACAATATTCCATGGGCAACTTCACTAAAGTTTGATTATTATGTATACTGTAAATATAATATTATTTATTTAATACATAGCATTTATAAAATAATAGTTATATAGCAATATTATTATAACATTGTGATAGAATATAATGTATAAGAGAATAGATAATAAAATAAATATAAAATTAATAAATTAATAGAAATGCTAGTGATATCCTTAATATTACTAAAATATCTATGTAAATCAGTCTGATGGTGTAAATCTTTAGAAGACCACTGTGATTTAAGTGGGACTTAAATTATATATTTAATTAAAATACAGGATAGTAATAAGATGTATGTGAGGATGAGGATAATGTAGTAAACCATCTAAAGTTTAATGCAGTGGTTGGAAATACAGTAAAACTATGACTTCACATGTAATCAGTTAAGTTTCATGCATTATATTAGATAATGTAATTCCTAACAAAATCATATTGGTAATAGTATGGAAGATACAAGAGTCTAAATTTGAATATGCTTATTAATATGGTTTCAGAAATTAGGCAAAAACTACTCAGATACTCATGTAAATGTAGATTCAATACGATCAGATTCATATTATATTAACAAATGTAGAGAACATTTACACAAAAAGAGATTAACACATTTCCTGAGGCAAAACTTATTTAGAATATGTTTTGCCATGCAAAATATTTAGTTTAAAATTACTATCCAACATATAACTAGAAAATACCTTTTATTTGGAAAATTAATGAAATATCCTGTTAAATAAATTAAAAATCCTAATTACTAATTAAAAATCCTAAATAAAACTATAAAATATATAACTGAATGGTAAGAAAAAAGAATGCATATGATTATTTATATAATGCTATTAAAAGAAATATAACCTTAGAAGGAAATATTAGTACAAAAAATTTCTGTTTGGTTTATAGAGTAATATCCATCTTAAGATGATAGGAAAATTTGTGGAAGTAAATATAGAGATGAAAACAAAAATTGATAAAATAGAGAATAGCAAACAGAATCATAGTTGTTCTCGAATTTGGTGCATGCCAAAAAATATATTAAAGACAAAGATACTATATACTGTCACTTAAATTCAGCATTGAAAGATTAAGGCAGTGTACTAAAGCAAGAAAGAGAAATTATATTATAAAAATAGAAAAGGAAGAATAAAGCTCCCATTTTTCAAGAGGATATAGAAGATGAAGATGTGGAACACTTAAAGAATTTAAAGGTAAATTTAGGGATACAAAACCAAGTTTAGAAATCTTACAAGACACAATATGAAAATATAAAATTCTACTGAGTTCCTATAAAACTACACAGACTTGGGAATGTAAATGTATACAACTTCTAATTTGAGGAAGATACATAAAACACCCAGAAAAATATTCCCAAAATGTGTAAAGCACAAAAAGTTATAAAACAATTATGCAGGAAATTGAGAAAAATATCTAGTTAGCAAGAAATATCCCACATATATTGAAAACTCAGTATTAGAATGATTTTGTCACCAAATTTATTGAACATACAGCTTAGTCATAACAAAAAATATACAAGTAAATTCTAAAGCTAAATTGGAAGAGTTAAGAACAACCAAAATATTTTTAAAGAATAATTCAGAAAAGAATTGCTCTTCTAGATAGCAGGGATTAATATAAATCTGAAGTAATTAAGACATTATTGATTAGGCCATGATAAATGAAAAAACAAAGTTTTGAACAGAGTAATAAATAAATATTTTCCAATGAATGGTATGGGGCTACTGAATATTCACATACAAAGTAAACAAAATATAACCCTTATCTTGTGTCTTCACAAAATTCAAATTAATTGTTTAAATTCAAATCTAAATTGTACATCTAGGGTGTACCTCAGAGTATATGAAAATATCTTTCTGACCTGTAGATATTTTTAAACCAATATACAAAAAATCACTTACCACAAATAAAATAACTATTGAATTGAATTATTTTAATAGTAAAATCATAAAAAAGATCAAGAAGAATGGGAGAATAAAAAACATCCTCTTGAAAATATATTTGTGACTATTTAACTAA
Organism: Micronycteris hirsuta; assembly: GCA_004026765.1. Taxonomy (NCBI): domain Eukaryota; kingdom Metazoa; phylum Chordata; class Mammalia; order Chiroptera; family Phyllostomidae; genus Micronycteris; species Micronycteris hirsuta. The sequence goes on from PVJI01001389.1 coordinate 2,256, forward strand.
TATATTACAAAAAATATACAGATGTGTAACAATATGAGGAGATTACCAAACTGCAAAACTGGCAAAACCCTTAGCCATATTTTTTAAAAAGAATATCCCAAAGTCTAAAATGGAAAAGGTCTCAACATCCTTACATATTAGGAATAATAAAAGGTAAAAAAAATTATATTCTCCTACAATGGTGACTTAAATTTCAAAGATAGAAATCATTAAAAAAATTACATGTGGACTTCCAGTCAAGATGGAGGTGAAGGTAGGTATGCTTTGCCTCCTCACACAACTGAAAGAAGTACAACAACAAATTAAAAAATAAAAAACAACCAGAACTGCCAAGAAATCAAACTATAGAAGTCCAACAACCAAGGAGTTAAAGAAGAAACATTCATCCAGGCTGGTAGGAGGGGAAGAGACAGGCAGCCTCTGAGGAGAGGACATGTGGCATGGCTACTGACCAGGTGGGCCAGGCAGATGGTGGCAGGCTAGGCGGTCCCATATTTGCATATGGATTAGCCTGGAGGAACAACTGGGGTGCAAAACAGACCTTGCAACCAAGGTTTTCAGAAGGAAACTAAAGCCTCAATACCTCTGGCTATAAAAACCTGTGGAGGTTACAGATGTGGGAGAAACTCCCAGTCTCACAGGAGAGTTTGTTGGAGATACCCATCGGATCCTAGAATGCACACAAGCCCACCCACCCAGGAATTAGCACCAGAAGGGCCCAATTTGCTTTGGGTAACAGGGAAAGTGACTGAAAGCGGGCAAGAGCTGAAAAAACAACTGTGTCCTCTCTGACCCTTCCTCCACATACAGCACCACAACAGAGTGATGTGGGTTGCCTCGCCTTGGTGAATACCTAAGACTCCACCCCTTACAACATAACAGGTGTACCAAATGGCCCAAATAAAACAACAGATCAAAACTCCAGGAAAAAATAAAAGTAGGCAACGAGAAGATAGACAACCTATTAGATGCAGAGTTCAAAACACTGGTAATCAGGATGCTCACAGAGATGATTGAGTATGGTCACAGTATAGAGGAAGAAGTGAAACCTATGCAAAGTTAAATAAAGCAAAACATACAGGGAATTAACAGCGATGGGAAGTAAAGTGGGATTCAAATCAATTATTTGGAACAGAACAAAGAAATAAACATTCAGCTAGAACAGAATGAAGAAACAATTCAAAAAAAAAAAAAAATGAAGAGAGGCTTAGGAACCTCTGGGACAACTTTAAATATTCCCACACCCGAATCAAAAGGGTGCCAGAAGGAGAATAGGAAGAGCAAGAAGTTGAAAATGTATTTGAAGACATAATGGAGGACTTCCCCAGTGTGGCAAAGATAGACTTCCAGGAAGTCCAGGAAGCTCAGAGAGTCCCAAAGAAGTTGAACCTGAACTAAAGGGTAGAATGCTGAAGGGAGTGGTGTACAGGGTGGAAGGGCATAAAGGGGAGGAAAAATGGGACAACTGTAATAGCATAATGAATAAAATATACTTAAAATGTATAAAAATGAATTTATAAGTATGTGAATCAGTGGATCTTTTGGTGAACAGTAAATTGGTCCAACTACTTCATAAAATAATTTTAATATTTTACTGAAATTTAGACATGTCTACTCATGTTTTACATGTGCATATTGAGATAATATGCCCATTTCAACAAGAAATATGTAGAAGAAATTTCTGATAAGCTTAACTGGAGTAGCTACAACCTTGAAACAACTCATATGTCAACCAATAATATAAAGCAAAAAAAATTGGGTATACTCATACATGAAATTTTCTTTAGCAATAGAAAATAGAAATTTATGCTGTTTAGAAAGATAAATCTCACAAATATAATGTAATCAATAAAACTTGGCACAAAAGACCCCCAAATTCTTGTTTTCCTTATGTACAGTTTATAAACAAGCAAAATTAAACTAAAATTTTAGATATAAATATATAGGCAAGAAAACTCTAAAGAAAAGCTAATTACATAGAAGGTAGAATAATTTGAAGAAGGAGTGAGATTTGGTAGAGATATATGGAGTGTGTTGGGTTCCTGAAAATGTTTTATTTCTTCTTCCATGTGGTAATTCATTAAATGTTTAGTTTATATAAATACATTAAGCTGTACTTTAATATTTTATGCTATTTTCCCTCATAAAAAGTGAAATATCATTTATGCTTAAAACATGGAGAGAGAATGAAAGTAAAAAATTAGAAATAGTGAGTACAAAAATATATTGGAAGAAATATGCTCTTCACAGAAAAAGAAATAGCTTGTGGTAGGGACCACATGATTAGTTTTTGTTTGTTTATTTATTTTTCAAAATTATGGGAGGCATTACAATATGAATATGTAATAGTAAGCATATTAATATATATATTTTCTTATAAATTAATACAGTGAGGATGATTAGTTGTAATTATAAATAACAGAACCAAAAAGGCTGCTAATTTACATAATAGTTTAGAAAGCCATATAAAATATTTAATCTCACTATAGTAATAAAGGATTTAAAATATTGAAATGTCATTTTTCCCTAATTCTCACCTGAGGATATGTTCACTGATTTCAGAGAGAGAGGGAAGGAGTATGTGTGTGGCAGAGTGAAAGAAAGAGAGAGAGAAACATCCAAGTAACAGAGAAACATGGATCCGTTGCCTCCCATAAGTGCCCTGCCCTGGGCTTCAACCTGCAACCTAGGTATATGCCCTGACAGGGAATGGAACTCACCGCCACCTGGTGTACTCGATGATGCTCCAACGAACTGAGTCACACGCCAGGGCTCAAATATAGTTTTGACCTAACATATTTGCAAACAGGAAAACATATATACGGGATCAGGCAAACGTAGGTTTACAGTTGTTCAGATGAAAAATAATACAATTAATAAATAATAAAATAATAAACTCTGTATTACATACTCACAACCAAAAGCCTACTTTTGCTCCACAGTGTACATAGTGTGTATAGTGGAGAAGTGTATATTTTGATGAGAAACAGCATTCTGTACAAGTTATTTTTAGTAGAATATTATTTAATATTCCAGAAGACTATCTGACAAAATTCAACCAAAAATTTAAAATACACTTTTTCAGATATGGGAATTTCACTTCAAAATATTTAATAAAAAAGAATACATTTTGCCCTGGCTGGTGTAGCTCAGTGGATTGAGCGTGGATTGGGAACCAAGGGGTCCCGGTTCGATTCCCCATCAGGGCATATGCCTGGGTTGCAGGCCAGGTCCTCAGTGAGGGCCATGTGAGTGGCAACCATACATTGCTGTTTCTCTCCCTCTCGGTCTTCCTCCCTTCCCCTCTCTCTAAAATAAATAAATAAAATCTTTAAAAAAAAAAGAATACATTTTTATCTCTAGAATAATCATGTGCAAAATTGTATTGTGATATTGTTAACACTTGGTGAAACAAAATAATCAGTGACCAAAATTATTATGCTCCATAGGATATACAAAAACTATTTGATAATGTTATTATTCTTTAATATAAAAGCATTTTGTAAAGAACACATATTTAGTATTCTCCAATTTGGGGAGAAAGTGTAGGTAATTACTTCCCAGTTACCCACCTATCTTCCTACATACTTTTATAAATAAAAGTAATGACAATGGACGACACTCAGGTACTGATTAATTCAGGTCAAACCCAGTTTTGAATTATTAACATTTCTGATATTATGTAATCTTTACAAGTGCCCTGTGATAAATATATTATTCCAATATCATATGTGTTTTTTTAGATTCAAAACTGTATGGCACAAAAGGTTAATTATCCTGCCCCTAACAAGCCTTAAGTGGTAGAGTTGGAATTTTAATTCAGGCATGTGCTTCAGCATTCATGCTCTTAAACGCTAAACCAAGCACTCATCACTACAAGCTATTGTGTTGTGTTAAAGCAAGGAGATGACAAACCCTAATCTCAGTAGCTTGATTTTTTCTCATTTTGTCGGCTGCTAAATCTCATAGGAAAGCCCCACTTCCGTCAGTGGCTGCCTGACGCGGGGTTAGGAAAGCTAGACCAGGTTTTCAGCAGATACAACTTTGGGGGGAAGTTAATATTCCAGAAGGTCCGTCTCTAGCTAAAACCAAGGCTAGGCTTTACCTGAGATCAACTCCCTGCTCAGCCCTCTCCCGCCTTCCTCTTCGGCCTCATTTCCTCCCTTGTGGGCATTTCCTATAGAATCTTTTCCCAACAAATGATATGCACTTGAATCCTTGCCTCAGGTTCTGATTTTATGACAACTGCCCCAAAACATCTAACATTTTTACTCCACGTTTTCAAAACACAGACACACAGAAAGCTGAGGCAATCGTAGAAACAAGTGAAGTTGACTGCGGCTAACAGAGGGGACAATTGAAATAAAAGAGACAGCAGTTTCAGGAGAATGCTGCCAGGTACAAATTTAGCACCTACGCTCAATTTTCCAAGATATCTACTCTTCTCTCTTTAAAAAAAAAAAAAAAATATTTATTTAGTTTTAGAGAAAGGGGAAGGGAGAGAGAAAGAGAGGGGGAGAAACATTAGTGTGTGGTTGTCTGTCACACAACCCCCACTGGGGACCTGGCCCACAACCCAAGCATATGCTCTGACTGGGAATCAAACTGGTGACCCTTTGATTCGCAGGCTAGCATGCAATCCACTGAGCAACAGCAGCCAAGTCAATATCTACTCTTTTCAAGAAATTCAAATAGTATTTTATTCATGTCAAAAATATGATGATTAAATTTGATAAATCCTGTTATTTAAAAAGTGTAATGTTATTTGAGATAACATCATGTCCACAAGCTAATATGGCATGCAGTGTCCACTATTAATTTTCTGTGCTTATAAATGTCTGTATTTTCTTTATATAATCAGAAAATAAATTATAAAATCTAGATAATATCTTGTATTTAAAATCTAATGTGGTCAGGTTAGGTTTTTCTCTAACAACTAATGTTTATAGAATCCTCTAAGCTTTTTTTATCTGCTCACTTATGGAATCAGCATATGTGTTATTAATATTCAAGTTATTAAATAAATATTATCATTCAGACAAGACAACTGAAACAGATACAATGACCAACTTGATTGCACTTGGTAAGATCCGAGTGTCCACTGCAGGTTATGTTTAGACGATGCATAGCATTATCTCTGACCAACAATGCTGATCAGTGTCTTCTGTTCCACCTTGTAATCAACCTGTCACTAGGCAGGTAGCTTCTTCTCTCATGGAAAGGTGCCGTATAAGTGGCTCAGCATTAGTGTTTACCATTGACAGATGGGATACTCAAAGCATGAATATCTATCAATCAGGAGTCAAAAAGTGGAAAAAATAAGAATTTCCTAAGGTGAAAAATTGAAACTAATTAGAATTTAAAAATAACGGCATATAAGTATGCCGTTCTAAAACAGAGCTTAATATGAGGCAAAACTTTGCTTTTTGGGGAATATGAATTGACTCAAGCCGCATATTTCATTAAATTACTAAACTCCATTTTATACTTTTCTCAATCTTGATAATGCAAGCATTTTAATTTATTTTAATTTAATTTAATTTAATTAAAGCATTTTAATTTATAAAATATTCCATATCATATTTAAACACATTTAATAAAGTAAATATAAATGTTATATTAATACCAATTTATGAATTATTATGTATAATTACTAAAGCATTGCTTAGTAAATGCTTATTAACACAGGATCAAATAGAAGTCCAATTTTTTATACAATTGAATATTTTAAAAACTGCACTCTAAAATATCACAGACTGAAATGAGAGAGTGAAGGAGGAAGAAAGGAAAGGCAGAAGGTAGGGGGGAGGGAGAGACACACACAGAGAGAAAGAAATTGAAAGATAAAAATCCAGGAATAATGTCTTTTCTCACTTTCAGAAGAAATGTTGGTACAGTACAGCACACATTTAAAATTGAGGGAATGAAAGCTCTGTTCACTACTCCCTTACTTCCCTTCCTTCTGAAGTCCTGCCACGTGTCACTATTAAGGCGGCTATTTACATACTGTGTCATAATATAGCTTAAAGGTTAGAATTGGTAGTAGGAAGAACTTCATTAAAAGTCAGTAGTAGTAAGAACTTCATTAAAAAGCCACATTTTAGAATTAGGAAGGCCTTTTTACAATTAATGTTAAATGGGGAATTAAGGCAATGACCCAAATAATTAAAAATAAAACAAAAGCTATGCATCTGAGAGAAAAATAGAACTTTGAGCCTTAAATCATCACAAATTACTGTCTATATTCATCAACTTAATGGGGTAATTGCTCAGCGTGCAGTTAAAATAGGCTACGTATCTTCCAACTGAAGTCATTTGTATACACAGATACAGAGTTACTAATTTTTTCCCAAAGTTTCAGTAATTAATTTTTTAGTGAAGTGAACTAATTTTGATATTAAGGCAGGAAAATATGTTGTAGTTAGTCCATACTAAGTAGTTGTGTTTATTTTTATTGCTCAGAAATCCATACTTTATAAGGGTCAGACAAATATTATATTGCATTCTAGCAAAGATAAAAATTACATAATACAATTTTATGCATTCAAGTTATTTAAATATGTACGTGCACCTCTTATTTCCGAAAGTCCTTTGAACACCAAAGCTGTGAGAACCCACGACCTCCTGTCAGTCACAAGCATCTAAGGTCGCTGACGACTGATGTGCACAGCACATGGGCATCTGTCTGGTTCAATCATTTCTTTTCTGTCCCCCCTCCACTCTTTTCTTCGTTCCTTCTTTCTCTCCTTTTCTCCTTCTTCCCCCTCCTTTCTCTCCTTCCCTCCCTCTCTTTTCTCTCTCTTTCTGTCTACCCAGCTCCATCCTTCCCTTTTCTAGCCACAAAAAAGCAATGGGAAGTAAGAAAACAGAAAATAAAATAAGAAACATTTACTAAAAATATAATGTTTTTTGAGTTTTGAGTGTTTAAAAACCAAACTAAGTTATAGTTAATTTTAATAGCCCAACTATTTAAAAAGTTAAAATTTTAAATAAGGTAGTAATCTTAAAAGTGAATATTTAAAAATAAATAAGAGGAATTTTACAAGGACAAACCATTGTCGAAGTAGGGAACAAATGAAAACATTTTTAATTATGTGAATGTCTGACTGCAGCCCGGGAGTGAGCAGAAGTATGAATGGGAACCAGAGTGAGACCCTTAGCAAGAGTTTTGAAAATCTTCCCCAGGAGAGACTCTTACCCTTACAAGACTAAGTGCGCATGTCTGAGAGATAAAAGTTCATACTGCCCCCTCAGACTCTCCAAGGAGGCATGAATAACTGACAGTCGCATTCTTCTTAAGGCATACAAAACGGCACTGAGGGAAAAGGCATAAAGTTTAGGACAGAGATAGCTAAAGATAGCCCCTGTTCCAGACAAGTTGAATTACAGAGAATTAGAGTTACAGAAATGAGAGACACCTTAATTGTAGATTTGGCAATGTGATTAATACTAACATTATGTAGGGGGCTTTGGTGACCTATCGTGAATTGAGATGATTAAGTGAAGAAACCTTGGAGGCAGGGTAGGTCAAATCCAAGTATGATTTGTAATTCTGATCCTCAATCACTTGCCAAATTTACACTCTGGGAAGTCTTACATGACCTTTAATTTAGGTTGAATCCCACTGCAGACTACAGGAACACATGGTGTACCTTTCATTCTTGATAAAAGTTGTCAACCAAACATTGCAGGTAAGGAAATACAGAGGAAGGTAAGAAAGATGAAGATTTAAAGTTTCTGGGTCAAAACCCTTTATGTCAAAAATTATATGAATTTTGAGTATGAGTTTGGAAGGGTATCTATATTGACTGTCAAAGCATGAGGGGGCATATTCAAGCATAAAGTAAAATAGCACTTGTAGGAGAGCAGCTCAGAGAGACAGGTAGTGGTAAGTGCATAAAGAATAGTTTCTCAGTTGGAAATGGTTGACAGGGAATGACATGAGATCTGCCTAATTTGCTGGATAATGATACATCCCGTCCCTGCATTGTTATTGTCAAAAATTAAATCCTTATGATTTGGTAAAGAAAGGTAGCACCTTTTTTGCTCAGAGGAAAGATTACTTTTTCCCCACTTATTAAGGTGCAATTTGGTCCTATCCACATATAACCTTCTGCATTTCTATCATAATATTTTTGTTGCTCATTACTGAGAAAAGTAAATATGGAACTGTCACCCTGGTGTGTCTTTCAGAGTTCACATTGCATTGCAATTTTCTTGTGGTTCAAGGAAGGCTTAAGGACTGTATTCAGTATAAAAGGAGGGAACCTAGGTTGTATATAGTCATTGTCATCCATCTGTGGATTGTGGTCAGGGGCTTCTGCTTTAGGGGGAATGTTAGATTAGGGGGGGTTGGGGAATTCCTTCTTGCCTTCGTTCTCTGCATGTTATATCCCACACTTTGACTGTTGCCAGCATTACATTGCCACACTTTGTTCTTACACACTTCATAAGAACAAAGTTTATGGCACTAGATGTTTAAAGGTCATGCAAACATATTTAACTTTACTATAATTGTCAGTCTACTCCAAAAATGAAAAGACACTAATTTTGATATTGGAAGGCAGTTTATCAAATGGGTAGATAAATAATACGACAGTTATTTAACCAGAATTAAGATAACTGCTAGGATTTCCCTGTGTGTCTCCAAATCCACAGACTTAATAAATTGATAAATGTAAACTGTTAAGATATGTGTTATTTCAAATATCTTCAACGCTATTCATATTTACACTATGCAAAGAGGGGGTTTAACTTGTAGAATGTCTAATTTGCCCCAAAGACTGAGTCATGGAAACACTCACCATTAGCCAGTACTTGATAAATCTCACTGCTAAATAATTGGAATACATTCTGCTTTCATGGAGTTCAGAGTTTAGTGGCTTCTTTGCATGTGATAAAAGGATGAATAAACCAGTCTATCTAGCTATACTTAACTCAAATAATGATTGTAGTCTGACTAGTCCAAGGGAATTATAAGATTTGCAAGGTTTTCTGTTTGTGTGTTTGTAAGTTGATATGTGACATATATTCACAGAATATACAAGTCTTAATGGTATTGTCTGACACTTGATATACTCACATACCTATGCAATACTTCTTCCATCAGAAGTTAGAATATTTTCAGCATTTCAGAATCCTATGCCATGCTCCCTTTATGGCACTAGCAATTTCTCTGGTGAAGATAATGGCTACTTTTACTTCTATTCCCATAGGTTACAGACTGACAGCTGTCAGGGGGGAGGAGGAGACTGGATGGAAGGTGAAGGGATTAGCCAAAGAACATGTGTGCATGGCCCACTGAAGCAGAAAACAGTGTGGGGTGGACAGAGAGAAAGGAGGTTAGGGGCGGGTGGAGGAAGACAAAGGGAAGAGAAATGGGGACATCTATGATAGTGTCAAGATAACTCAAAGTTGAAAAAATAACATCAAATAATATCAATGATAATTCTAGATCTCTACATTCTGATTATAAACTGAGTAGAAAACTGAATTAATGTCAGTGCTTCCTTGCAAGTGGGAAAGGTAGGTTAACTTCACAGCAATTATGGCATAGTTACTGATGCCATCGAGGAAAAACCATGTAACTTTAAGAATTTTTTTAAGGTGATCCACAGGTTCTAGTTTTTCAAAGGTAGAAAACAAATGACAATGTTTATAATAACAAGCTGAAAAGTAACACTTCTACCTTAACTGTTGATTGATAAGGCCTCTATTCTCAAATGTATTAAATGTTTTTAATTTATGTTAATTCAGATAATGGTATTTTGTATGTCATGTAGAATAGTGTTAAGAATTATAAACTATGCTCAAGGTATACTCAGCTGTTATGGCAAAGTAGCATTAATGATGCTTGTAGATGTTTCAAATTTTCTTAAATAAAATGCTTAGAAATAATGACGAAAACAATGATGAAGGAGAGCAAGGACAGACACAATTTTGGGGATTTGAAACAAATCTTAAACTATTTCAAGAGTATATTAAATAATGGTGGAAACCTGATTAATATTTTATTAGAAAGGAAGTTACCGGTATTTAATGTGGAAGTTATTGGTAATCAAAATATATTAATCTAGATGAAGAGGGGAAGATTAATGTAAAACACAGTGGTTTGAGAAGAGAATGAGATGTGAAAAAAAAAATGAAACTAATTTAAAAAACTCTTTAAAGAACTCTGAGGTCCAGTCAGGAAACTGTTTCATGATTCTTAGCACTTTGAAAAACTAAGATAAAATAAGAGACAACTTTGAAATAACACAACTTTGCAAATGAGGATGCCGATGGATTATTGAAGCAGGGTATTATGACAGACTGAGAAATGGAGACTTTTATGTATATCTACCAGTACAAAGAAAGGAAGAAACATTTTAGGACTTTTGTTTCTTTGTGGGTACAAGAATTTGGCTCTGCTTGTATCTGATTTACATTATGTAACTCTTTAGAGTAGATGCTTATCTTAGCTACAATAGGCCTTCACACTAATTTATTCATGACTTTCCTCTAATTCATCTCATAGACTTTTGGGAGCAACATCAAAATCAATTCTTAAAAGTCTTGAATCAAATAGAAACAGTGACTCTGACAAGAAAATGTCTCCAGAAAAGTGTATGATTCTCTGACACTCCTTGATCCTCATTGCCCCAACTCATATCCTAGAAATAAACCTCATTCCTAGAAGACACCAGCTCAGCTCTCAGTTCCATTAGGGTTACAGAAGAAGAAGAAAATGAAAGCTACACAGCTTGGTTAGTCAATCTGTCAGTTGTCAGGCAGGCAAAATAAGTTTTGATTGCACTTCATTTTATTTTTATTTCTTTCCTATTTTATCACTCAATATCAATGAGTCAGGAGCTGAGTATTATTCTTTGCCAACTTTTTAAATTATATTTTAATGCTTATGCTATTACAATTGTCCCCACTTTTTCCCCCTTCGCCCACCTCCACTCAACACCCCACCCCTCAGGCAATCCTCAAACCATTGTCCGTGTCCATGAGGTGTCTTCTCTCTCTCTGAGGTGTTTTTTTTTTTTTTTTTTTTTTTTATTAAGGTAAACTTTTGAATGCATGCAGTGTGCACTCAGATTTCCCTAAGACTTTTTTGGCTGTTAAATGTATTTAGGATTTGTTTTCTTTGCAATGAGGTAGCATTGATTCATATTTTAAGTTCATGAGCCTGCGGCAGATCAAGACAAATGTGCCTATTGAGAAATTAATATTGCCTGGATAACATGAGGTCTCTCTGTAAAACCATAGCCCAGTCACATTCCATACTGATATCTGAAGTCAAATATTAAGATAGAATTAAAATATAATGTGGTCACACTTCATCATCTGTTGATAAATGTCTGGATTTTGAGGCAAGGGGTGACAGGTTAGGAAAGAATCAAGTTTGGAGAAAATGATGTTACAGATGCCTGTTTCTATCTGTCTGCATCCCTTATTGAGTGACGATGAGTTTGGTCCATTGTGTTGTTGCAAACAATAACAAAATCTCATTATGCATTTCTGGGTTTTCATATTTTAAAGGGATGACCCAGGAAGTTCTGTTTGTATTTTTTTAACAAGGTACATTTTTTTCTACTTAGAAGAAATAAAAGTCAATGCCCCTTGATGCTCAAGAATGAGCTGATTATCTGTCATAACTCTACACAAATAGAAATGATTATTGAAATGGTATTTCAAGTGCCTGAAGGAATATGAGCATTCAAAGTAAACCACATCACTTCAACATTCTCATCAGTGCTGGTCAGTTAACAAAAGTACGTCCTTAGAAAACAGCTGGCCACACCTTTCCTTAATGCACACATAAGCCAAAGCAATATTAATATTGTCCACACTTGCCTACTCTGCATGTACACAATAGTGTTCCAACATTGACTTTTCCCCCGTAGTACTGAATTTTCTTAATTGCATATTATATTTGTTGATATAAAAACACTAAGGAAAGAGAATGTGTAGGAGTCAGACAATGAATTCAGGGTTGGTCATTCGTTGTATGAAGTCAGGGTCTCTAGCTCTTAGCTAGTCAGTTGAATATTTCTCAGGCCTATTCTAAGTTGACTTTGCAGCAAATCCCTTAGTGCTTCTTGGAACACACATTTCCCTTGTGGCTAAGCCCTTGCACCTTAGTGATTGCCTTCGTGCCTCAATCGCTGCTGCTCATTCTTCCTTTCTGCCTTCATCCCTGCAAAAACTAGAAAACTGCCATCCTTGATGCCACCTGCACTTTTATTCCCCTGCCCAAGAAACACAAATCTTTGTGGATTTTGTTTCATAATAATCTAGTGTTTTTACTAACCTTCATTTCACTATTTTGGCCCAAATCACCAAGATCTCTTGTCTGGTCACTGTAATCATTTTTTTACTGGCTTCCACTCATGAACTCATGTTTCTCCTAAGCATATGCTATTAATATTCATTGAATAAAATTTATTGTTATCATTCTTGTGCCTGGGATAGTGAAAAGGCTTCACATTTGAAACATCATTCAAATGATTCTATTACCATAGTAATAGATTTAATAATCTATCATATGGCTATTAATTCATGCCATGATTTTCCCTGTGTATTTTCCCAGCATGTTTTCACATTACTCATACATTTATATTCTGTGATTTAGTCTTACAGGTATTCCTTAGAATAAAATATACTGTGGCCTTTCTGGATTGAGGGTATGCTTAACTTACTTTCTCAATATAGTCTTTCCTTAATTTTATTTTGGTTAACTCTAATTTCCCATTTAAGTATCTTCTAAAATGTTACCTTATAATTAAGCATTTAATAATCGCTAAAATTGATTGAGTGGCCAGAGTGCATGAACTCAGAGCATGCTGCATTTTATATTTTTCTAAAACTTATAAATTAATATGCCCTGCTTTATAATTCACCTGACTTTTGGAAGATGTGAAAAAGTCAATTGATGCTAATCCCCCAAAATGAATGACTAACTGTCCTATATATGAGAAGCACTCTTATCCTATAAAAATCTCCATTTCTTGCATGCTGTTAAGCTCTTAGAACAAGGTAGTTCATCATAGTTTTCAAAAATCATTACAGCACTATGAGTATATAGAAGGACGCTAGTTACGCATTCTGGAATTAATACAACAGTTTACAACCACTATTTTAAAAATGAAAATAGTGAAGTTTAACAATAATTATACCCAAGTGACCAAGGCAGTGAAAAAGAAAAACAAACAAATGAAAAATCCCAAGCTTTGGAAACAGAGAGCGGAGGGACAATGAAGGAAAATAAAAAAAGGAACATTATGGGAAACTGTGAATAACGCTGAAATGCTCAGGATGGCTTAAGAATTAGATAATCCAAGTACCTCTGAAATTGCGGGGTGCCTGTGAAGCCAACAAGAGGAGCAGCCGTAAGAAGTCCATAAAAGCAGAAAGTAGACCCCTGACAGTCTTCACCGTGTCTTTACATGGGTAAATTGCTCTTTCATCCTTTGACAGACAGCTATAAATTTCCTCTCTGAAGACATAGAATTCAAGAGACTCCGAAGGAGTCCTAAGACACAGCTGAGAGGAAAGGCACTATAATTTAAATGTGGAAATAGTAATAAAGTCTCTCTTCTGAGTAGAGGTGAGAACACCTCCCAAGACACTTTCTCCTACTAGCTGGGAGAACATGGTAACCAGGCTTCCAATTTCACTGGGGAGAGTGCAGAATTCTCTCAAAATAAATCTAAGACAAAAAGCTTACACATACTCCCTTTTTGACTTATCTTTTATTTAAGAGTCTGGAAAAGTTACTGCAAAATAAAGTAAAAAAATCAACAAGCCCCATCAAATGTCACAGAGCTTCACAGAGCTTCAACACTGCCTTACTGTTGAGAGTATCCGGCTAAGCAGGCATTTGAAAACACGCCTCTAACACTCAACACCGATGCCCGAGCAGCAAACACATAACAGAAAGGAGAGAGAAATTGAAGGAAAAGAAAAAAGCAAAATGATACTTAATTAAATATTATTAATGTCTTGAAAAATTAACTATCTATGCAAAATATCAGTAGAACGGATTTTAAAAAATAAACAATTGCTAAACTAGATGGATGTATTGAGAAGCAAGTTATTCTCCTGGTGGAAAGGTACAGCATAGTTTATCGCAGACACATAGAAAATGAAGCAAACAGTAAATGAGTCTATTATTAATTTTAGGGGAAACAAACTGCACACATTAGGGAATAAAATCATAGTATAATAGATATGCACTTTTAAGTAATGATTAGCTGGTCACTAAAATGTTGTTATATAATGCTGAAATAGCAAAATGATGATACATTATATGAAAAATATATGGGCAATAGTGCTCAGGAACAAGAGAGCAAGTTTTATTTTTCCTAAGTGTGTACTCTTAGTTTCCCTTAGAAGAAATATCCCAAAAAGACAAACAAAAGCACTATATTTTTTTCAGAAATGGAGACAGATTAGAAAAGAGATTAGCTAAATATTCTAAAGGCATTGCTTCTGGCAAACAGGCACTAAAGAGTGGGAGTTGTGAGAGCGCTGCTTTTCTCATTGTCTGTCTGGTAGAACTTCCAGGATGAAAAGTTTATCCCTACAACAAATGTTTACCAACAAACCAAAAGGCTTCATGCCGAAATATTTTAAAAAGCCTTGCATACTGTGCTCCACAGTAAATGCATGATTACTTAGGTAAGGAAAATTAACGAGAATTATTTTTTGACTAGCCTGTATTGTATATTTTGCATATTTATTTTCCTGAAATTATTTTCAAAATATTAATAAATGACAAATTTCTATTTTTAAACTGCTGTTTTATTAAAGTATATTTTAAATCAATATGCATTTAAAATGCAGTGAAGTGAATTATAATACGAGTGATTTTCCTATACAAACACAATTACATGTAACTGTGTTCAATTCTGATAATGGTGTGGTACTAGAGATGCATGCATAAGCTAGCGTTCTGTGTTTAAACCAAGCAATTTAACATGAGACAGCTTATTTCCTTTGGGCAAAGGAAATGATGTCTTTTGAAAATATACCAATATTTATGGAAAAAATTTTACCCAAGATATCTAATAATAGAGAAGAATATGTTTTGTGTAATTTGGATTGTTGTTTATAATAGCAAAATTGAAGGTGACAAAAGTGACTTAAAACATGAAAATTTATTGGCAAAATAAGGTTGATATCGATGATAGTTGCATACAGTTATTAAAAACCATATGTTAACATGAGTTTACTGATTTTTGGGAAATGTTCATAACATCATAAGCAAAATTGGGCACAAAAATCATTATATAAAGATGATTCAACAAAATACTATTATTTTGCTTTTTGTATCCTGTATTTATGAACATGTCACATTTTAATTGAAGTATTATACATTGTTAAAATATTACTATACAGCTGGTTATAATCAATGTGATATAGCTTCATTTCCTAGATGCCAAAACAAGTTGTTATGATGGGGATTTTGCAGTATTAAAAAATAAAATAAAACTTCATTAATTCATCCATTAAGTATCAAATATTTAAAATATTCTGCATTTCCTATCAAGTTCCATAACAAACAGAAAATATATCATTTTTTAAAAGTTATTATTGTAGGCATTTTTATCTTTTGACTTTCAGATGACCTATTCTAGACTCACATGCAGTGAAGTATATGGCTATCATTTTACGACCGTTAATGCCAATTGCCATTTTCCATTTCAATGTACAATACATATCCATCTTTCTTTTTTTTTTTTTAAGATTTTATTTATTTATTTTTAGAGAGAGGAGAAGAGAGGAAGAAAGAGCAATGTACGGTTGCCTCTCACATGGCCCTCACTGGGGACCCGGCCCGCAACCCAGGCATGCGCCCCGACTGGGAACCGAACCGGGACCCTCTGGTTCCCAGCCCGCGCTCAATCCACTGAGCTACACCAGCTGGGCACATATCCATCTTTCTTTTGCCCAACAGAATTGTGTACTCTATTTTTTACAATAAGATCTTACTTACTTACATAGGGCTCTTGACCACCTGTGTTTATCAATTATCAAGAAACTACTAAAGTGATACTACAGGAATTCTAATAGAAAAAATGAATAAAATATCAATGGTCATGAATCAATTAAAGCCTTGAAATATCAAGTCACAGGTATACCTCAATGTTAAATAAAACACCAAATAAAAGAAAGATAAAGAGAGAATTAGAGAAGAAAAATCCAGCATCTATCTATTATAATATTCAGAGATAGAACAAAGAAAACAAAATAGAAAACATTATCAAAAAGTGGTAAGACATAAAATGAAGAGGGTTGAAATGAAAAGCATATGTATATTTCAATGTTCATACACAGATTTTTAAAAATATAAGTAAACCACAAAAACATAAAGACACAAATCTTGCACTAAACAATTTGTAAAGAGTGGTAGAAAACCAGATTAACTTAATACATTCTTAGAAAGTAAACATTTGGTTCTTGAAATATTTTTGATCACAAAAGCCAAGATGGAATGAAAATATAGAATTACCACTTATAAGGACCGAACAGATGCAAAAGATATTCAAAAAGAAGACCAAACTCTTCCCCTTCCTACATGATATATACAAGGCTTCAAGGGTCCAAAGGTAAGTAGCTCACTGCATCCAAGCTATAATAACTGGAGGAAAACTGGCTAAAGTGAGAGAAAGAACAAAAATACCTTTATAGGATGTATATAAATGTAGGCCAGGCTGTTTGAGATCTTCCATGATATACCAGATTTGATGTTTCTGTCACTGAATTTAGACAGGTTAAATTGTCCAAAAAGTATGGTGGAAGTCAGGGATTAGGAAAAAGCAGAACCCCCTCCCCACTCTCTCCCTGCGGGAGTTGTTCTGAAATTGGTACTATTTATTCCACCTGCTCTTTGGAACGCTCGCTCTGACAGTCCCATGTCTGGAGCACTGAACTCACAGATGAGTGGCAGTGAGCCCATGTATTAATACACAGGTGGAAACGGAGATAAAGATAGAGATAGGGAGTTATAAATAGTAGAACACGGTAAAGTAGTTCTAATGAAAGGTGGCATGCTGTATCTCAGCAGCACTGCTGCAAAAGTATCTGTGAATATTTTTAACGTAGATTTTTTATCCAACTAAATAATAAAATACAACTAAAATAAACTTAGTTTTGTCCTAAATGTTGACAGATTTTGACTTTGTTCTAATTTATTCTCACAGAGTTAATTAACAATGCACTCTTGACAAATAAGGACAACAAATAAAGAATACGTAGTACTTAGGGAACTTTGGATTAAATTCAGAAATATCCTAAAGAAAAATTTCTTGGCATTTCAAATGGGAGAGGTCTGACAAAAATATAATAACAAAAAGATAAATACTGAGTAAAACGTGCTAAGAAGAACAGGCATTTTTTTTCAATCGTGTTTTCAATATTTTCTTCTAACCCTTTTTCTGTACTGTGTGTGTATTTGTTATATGTGTGGTAGATTTTTCAAGAAATTAAAACATACTTTCCTAATTTATGGTGTTCTACATAGAATCAATGTCGTTCCAGATCATATAAAGTGGAAAATTTGACAAAAGTACAATTGCATGTTTCCTACCCATGCAATACTATCCTATACCCAATCCATTAGTGAATTCAATTTGCTCTATATCTTTAATTGCCTTTATTAGACACATTTTATTTTTGTCCCATCTGCTGCTGTCTTTTCACTGGCACCCTTCACCTCTTGCAGCTGCTATTGCAAAGTCTGCCTTAACACTTCCCGTTTCAATCTGTGGCCGTCTTATCCACAGACAGCGATCTTTCTATGACATGCTGTCCACGTCATGCGGCTGCCAGTGATTCCAGCGCTTTCCCACAAACTGCAGAAGAAAGCGGAATCCCTTAGAATGGCATGCAAAAAGACTCATATTTTATTTATCTGTTTCTTAGAATTTAACCTCCAAAAATACAGACCTATTTTTCAGCCACACATAGCACCTTTTTGTTTCGGAATATGACACATTCTGCCACAGTCATGCATTTGCGCATGGTGCTTTTTTCCACTTTCTTTTAGAATAACTTTTCAAAAAATTTTGTATGCAATATTGTTTTTGTATAATTCTTTATTTTAAAGTTACCAAATTGAACCTTTTTTTTCCTGCTTAACTTACTCTTCCACAAAAAATCACAATCCTAAAATTGTTTTCATATCTTTTCAGGAAATGTTGATAAATATGTTTAACACAATAAATAAATTATTTTCAACATGGCTACAAAGATAAATCAGTTGCCAAAGGGCAGTGTTCTGAACAAATGATGATAGGATACATATCCAAAAGAATAATGTTGAACTACTTCTTATATCAAACATAAAGATTAACACATAATGGATCATACAGCTAAATGCAAAAACTGTTACTTTGAGGCTCTTAGGGAAAAAAAAAAAAAAGAGTAAATATCCATGACCTAGTATCAGGAATAGCAAAGCCTTCTTAGACATTGTACCAGAAACACAAGTTACAGAAGAATAAAATTTAAAAAAGAAAAATTGATAATGTTCATAAAAATATAATAATTGTGTCCTTCAAATATTGTCATTAAAAGCAAGTGTGAAGAAATCTCATAGAATGGGAGAAAATATTTGCAAATAATATATCTAATAAAGGGCTTGTGTCCAGAATATATCAAACATATTTTAACTCAAAAATGAAAAGATAAATAATCCAGTTGAAAATAAGTAAAGGAATTGAGTAGACATTTCTCTAAAAAAGATGTACAAATGGCCAATAAGCACATGAAAAGATATTCAATGTCATTAGATATTAGAGAAACAAAAATCAAAATTACAGTGTGATATTACTATATAGAATGGTTATAATAAAAGACAAATAATAACAAGGGGTAGCAAGGATTTGGAAAA
Source organism: Micronycteris hirsuta (assembly GCA_004026765.1). Taxonomy (NCBI): domain Eukaryota; kingdom Metazoa; phylum Chordata; class Mammalia; order Chiroptera; family Phyllostomidae; genus Micronycteris; species Micronycteris hirsuta. Next base: position 21,139 of record PVJI01001389.1, read on the forward strand.
ACTAGAACCCTCATAACTGAAATACAAAATGATACAATTGCTTTGGAAAATAGTTTGGCAGTTTATCATAATATTAAGAACACAATTATTATAAAATGCAATATTATCACTCTTAGGTATATATTTCAGAGTAATAAAACCATATATCCACACAAAAACTTGCACATAAATGTTAATACCATTATTTACATTAACCGAATAGTGAAAAGAATGCAAAATGCCCATTAAAATATTAATGGGTATACAAAATGTGGCAAAGGCATACAATAAATATCATTCAATAATAAAATATATAAAATATTGATATAATGCAGGACATAAGTTTTAAAAAGTGCATTCTGAGTTAAATAAGCCAGTCACAGAAGGCTACTTACTTTGTTCTCATTTATAAGAAATTTCTAGAATAGGCAAATGTGCAGAGACACAGATTTGTAGTTGCCTCAGGATGAAGGAACAAGGAATGGGAAATAACTGTTAATGAATACAGGATTTCTTTTTTTAGGTGATGATAATATTCTAAAATCAACGCTGGTGACCGTTTCACAACTGTATTAATATACTAAAAACCATTAATTGGAGACTTTAAATGTGTGATTATTATTGTATATTAATTATGTTTCAATAAATCTGCTAAAATAATTCAATAAATAGATAAATGGGTCCAAAATCATTAAAGCAAGCACACAAAGTATCTGTTTTTAAGTTCGTTTTATTTTTCAATCAATATTATGAATGACCTGACATTATGTATAATTTTGTGCAACTATATAAGTGAATTGCACTTTTGAATCTGATTTAACTCTTGCTATTTTTCTGGTGACTTAAGTAGTTTTTGATCCACATGTAAATTTTAATATATTAGCATAGTATATACAGTTACCATTTTGTTGTTTTCTTTCTAATACAGTGTGACATTATTTGCATCGCATAAAACTTTTTTAAAGTAATCATTCCATCAGATAAATTGAAAAATGTTACTATGTTTGAAATGTAATCTCACACAAGCTAAATGCTTTGCCCATGTTTAACACAAACTCTCTCTATAAAAATGCATTTACAGTGAGGTTGAATAGTTAGTTTAAAGTGAAAATATCATTAATATTATCTTTCCTTATAGAGAAAAGTGAGACATTATGAAGATAATCAAATACATGGAGTTAGCGCTCTTTAAATACAAGATGGAATATTTTCACTAATGTTTCACCATATGTAGTTTGCAACAATCATTTTGATTTTTTTTTTCTCTAGCCATTTATGTTCTGGGTCAACTTAGCTAAAGCTGAACAGTAAAATCCATTCTGTCACATCTTATCTTAGTTTCCTTCAAAGCATTTTTATGGATTCCATCTAAAAATGGGCAGGGAAAAGTGCACAGATGTTATGACCAGACATACTGAGATTAAGTGCCAGTTTCTCCATATATGGAGAAAAAAAGGTAAGATTTTAAGCAACCTTCCTAACCGTCAGTATCTACATTTGTAAAACATTGATAAAAATCCTTCCTTTCAGAATGTTTAGAAATAGTAAACACAATACAAGATAAAATATCTAATATAGCATCTGACCTGCGGTAACAATATATCATAATTATTACTATTGTAAAATAGGAAAAGGTTGTGATGTAGCTCTAAAGAATAGTGTTTTACTCAGAATTTTGATATCGTTTTTTAAAAAGAACATAGCAGGCTTAATACTATACCACATGCTATATTGATGTATTTACCTATTAGTCATAGCAGGTTTTTACATCATTTATATAAAAACACATTTCTGCTAAGCGGGCATCTATATAATACACTTGACATGTGTTAATCATGTTCTCAGATATTTATAACAAACCACAATGTCATAATGTAATTAGCACATTGCATAGAAAATACATGGTCTCCTTTTAATTTTATTAAACACTATACACAATGTCTAAAAGTTTAAATCTAGCAACAAAATGTATATTATCTAAATGGTATTTAGTTGCAGAATGCCTAACATTCAAATTTTGAAAAATAAATTATTAATTAAGAACTATCCTGATAAAATGTAAAGATTACTTTATAGCTGAATGTAATAGATATTACACTAGCAATATTTCTTATATCCCATTATAGTCTTATCTTCATGGCTTGGAAATGCAACATAAACAGATGGATCAAAGATTACAGGATGTACCAACTAGAAATACAGGAACATTCAGAGTTCCAAATTCCTATTAACTTTTCAATTTCAGTTTTCAAGGTTGTTGTTTCATTTCACCAGATTATTGCAGATTTAGCTCTGAACTTACACTTCACATTAAATGTCAGATTTTTACATTTTTATCATGTATACCTGGTAAAGTGAAAGCATTGTCATCTAGGCTTAGAATAAGAAGATAGTCTTTTAAGAAAAGATACCAACTGGATGAACAAAACACAAAAACCACTTGACACAAAATGAAAAACTGCTTAGGTATGTCAATATTTCAAAATGTTATATGTAAAAAGAAAACAGCTATTTGTAATTTTTAAAATGTGATTTTATTATTGTTAAAAGGTATATCTACTTTTTGCAGAAAAAATATACAACTGTTTTATTCCAGTTAGATTTCAGAATTTGAACTAAAATAATTTTAATTTAGTGATTAAAAGAATAGGTTATATATTTGGCTGGTGTGGCTCAGTGGATTGAGTGCTGGCCTTCAAACCAAAGGGTCATTGGTTCGATTCCCAGTCAGGGCACATGCCTGGGATGCGGGCTAGGTCTCCAGTAGGGGAGCTTGAGAGACAACCACACATTGATGTTTCTCTCACTCTCTTTATCCCTTCCCCTCTCTCTAAAAATAAATAAAGTATTTAAAAACCAAAAAAAAAGTTATATTTTATTTTATATAAATTCAATCATTTTAATAAATGTGCAGTAGATTTTGCGTATTTTATTTGATATATCATTATTATAATAAATGTTAATATATAAGAAGATAACTATAATCACTAACATAATTACGATATTCTTTTTTTGCACTCTGTATCCCTCAATGTTTTGTGAAAAGAAATGAGAAATCAATTATCTGCATAATTTCTTGGCAAAAATTTATTTAGAAGCAATATGGGTAACCACTTTATCAATATAAAAGATAATGTTTATCTTGATTCAATGATAAATAATACTGTTTCTTTTGATTTTCAAACTTAAAATTTATAATTTAAAATTATGCATTAAATGGAATTATTAGAATTATGGTAATGATTTCCTCTCTCATCCCTTGGTAAAATACAACTTTTGTGTGATTGTTATTAAAATTAAAATATTCTAAATGAGTTTTCAAGCTTATTTTTCAAACTAAAATATGTATGGTCTTTTTGTATATTTTTTGTAAAAATTGAACAAGAAAAATTTATTTTATACTTCATACTAATAAATTTTTATGACTTGTGTACATATAGAATAATTTTCCATATGAAATACATTGTTTATCAGTAATTAAAAAATACAGGAGTCTTAGAGCTCATTACATGAAAATTCTGGACTCTATCCTTAGATAAGGAATATACACATAACCCATGGACATGGACAACAGGGTGGGGATTGACTGTGGGAGTGGGGGGTGGGGAGAGGAGGGTGGGTGGAATGGAGAGAGTAACTAGGGAAAATTAGGACAACTGTCTTTGAACACCAATAAAAAAACACATTTCTTTTTTGCCCTCAACACTGCATGCTTTTCTGTAGAATGTAAGTCACGTGAAACACGAACTTTCATATTTTAACTACTTCAGATATTGTGAGCATGTTTGCTAATTGTTATTGGTATAGTTACTGGGAAAATATCTAGATAAAAATAAACATTTCCTTAATTAAAACATTAAAAAATAATATATACATAAATATATTTTCTATTTTTCTCAAAATCCCTCATAGAAATATTATGCTATATTCCATCAAAATAGTTTTAAGATTTTATTTATTTATTATCAGACAGAAGGGAAGGAAGGTAGAAAGAGAGGGAGAGAAACATCAATGGGTGGTTGCCTCTCATGTGGCCCCCACTGGGGACCTGGCCTACAACCCAGGCATGTGTCCTGACTGGGAATCGAACCAGCGACACTTTGGTTAACAGACTGCACTCAATTCACTGAGCTATACCAGCCAGGGCTTCCATCAAAATATTTTAAAGTGTTCGTTTCATTCTTGTGATGTATTATCAATACGAAAAAAAATGGCCACAGAGATTTTATTCTATATGGTCCTAACCATGAAGAGAAATAATTGACTATAGGGTATTCTGTCTAAGCCAGGAGAAATTATGTTAGACATAAACACATATGGTACAAAAGAAATCTGAAAGCCATTTTACCATCTCAAAATTAAATATAACAAAAAAAATCAACAGCAACAATAAAAACAGGTCATGACAACTGGTGTTTTCTAAAGAAAAGATAATTTCTTTGGTAAATTATGTTTTTTAAGCTACTTTGTTAAGGTAGTATGAAGTTGTCCAATATGGCTGATCTTGTGTATGGGCTCCTTCAGCATGGAGACCAAGCTCTCTTTTCACACGTCTTCCAAAGATTGCCTGATTACCTGAAGTATGCTAAGGGAAGACAATGATGCTGCCAAGTCTGGAAACATAAACTGCATTTCAAAGATACCTTACAGCCAGGGTGTTGAATATGAATTGATCTGTGCAGTTAGTGTGAAACTTGAATTCACTGGTAGAAATCTAGGAGAAAAGCAGGTCAGAAATCATTCTTGAGTTTGGGGACTATAGCAGGAAAGCAAGTTTTAGATCTTGTAAATGCATTGGCAGGTTTCCATTTTAAAGGTCAGATGTCTCCTCGTTGCAAAAAAGGGCAGTGAATATGGCTTAGGGAGTGTTTGCTGGAAGTCACTTTGAATCTGATCTGTTTATATCTCTTATTAATTCTGTAAGTGACTTAAAACCCAATTCACATTCACCCTGTGTCACCTAGCTATGTTGTATTATATTGCTTGACACTTATCCCTAACCATTGCACCCATCGAGGCTATTTTTATTGTTATCTGGTGCTTGTTGCTGTAAAATATTTCTAGTGTACCATATAGGGCCTCAATGTTTTTATCTCCTGTCCTCAGTTCATTTCTCATATTTTGGAGCATCTTAGCCAACCATGCCCTCTTTCCCTCTCAGTGCATTCAGTCTCTGCCACCAATTCATCTGCCATAGAGATGGGGAAATGGCCTGTTGACAAATGTGGTTATGCAATCTTTTGGACAAAGTAATTGGCTCAAGCGGTGGATAAAAATTCCAGTGTTAGTTATTCACCAGGTTTGTGATATGTACACTGAAGGAATGTGTTGCTCTACAATGCAGAGAAAGCTTGTTGAGAGGACAGAAACCTGGGGGACAGAATGAGGCAGAAACAAGCTAATGAAGTCATCAAGAAAGACTGGTGGACAGAGTCCGTAGCTCCATTCCTGGGGCCCAGATAATAAAACTTCTTTCCATTCTGTAGGATTCTCAAAAGCCTGCCCTCCCCAAAATACTTGTGGATTAGATCGCATTGTTTTTTTCTAAGATAAATGAGTTCATCAAGCATTAGTAATAATGCTGTCTTATCCTTATAATTTATTTTCAGAGGTAGTCAACTTCTGTGTGATGTAGGCCATTAAAATATTGATGAAAGTTACTCCTTGCCTTCCATCTCAAATATTTTAGTGCTATTTAGTCTAATTAAAAGCCTGTGTTCTTTTGCATGACGTTTTAAGACAAAACTATTTTTTATATTTTATTTTCTTATACCTATATTAAATGTCAAAAGACATTCACATCCCTAGATTTTTTATTGTGTTACCTCACTGTCTTATAGAGGTGCTTTACTCATATGTATTTTTTTAATATTTTATTTATTTATTTTTAGAGGGAGAGGAGGGAGGGAGAAAGAGCAATGTATGGTTGCCTCTCACATGGCCCTCACTGGGAACCTGGCCTGCAACCCAGGCATGTGCCCCGACTGGGAATAGAACCAGGACCTTTTGGTTCCCTTCCAGCGCTCAGTCCACTGAGCTACACCAGCCGGGCCATTACTCATATGTATTAAAAGACTGAATGAGCAAATTTTACCAAGGAGATGATTAGTTTCTCACATTTAAAGGGCCTCAGGAAATTTTCTTCCTTAACACATTTTTTGGTAATTGTAAATAACTTTGCTATCATCTAGCCTATATTTTTAATTCTAAATCATATTTTATTTATTTACAAATATTTATCTCTAAATATTTATTTTCAGCTCTAGCCCTATATTTTGTAGAAATGTTCATGCTGTATATTTTATGATGTAATAAACATTTAATGAGTATGATATTGGTTACCTCAAATAGATTTAGTTATAACTTACTTCATTACATTATATAAGGAAAAAACAGCCTTAAACTGTAATAGAGACAGACTCATAGATAGAAAGCAGGATAGCAACAAAGTAGGAGGGGGAAGTTATGGGGTGGAGAGATTGAGCAAAAGGAAAAAAGGACTCATGGACATGGACAACAGTGTGGTGATTATTGGGGGAAGGAGGTATAATGGGACTAAATTGTAATGGGAAAAATACAAAATTAAAAAGAATGTATATCTAGGGATGGTGATACAGTTTAGACTAAAAAGTACTAAGACTATACTTTCAGGGATCATTTCTATAGTTCGTTAAAAAGTACTCCTTTCCCTATATCACTTTAAAATAATATCTATTAAGGATAGTAAAAATATTGGGCTTACTATAATTTAAAAATAAACCACTTTCATACAAAATAATTATATATCAAGTGCCGAGAAAGTGATAAATAAATGTATATAAAATAATTCGGATACATTTTTCTCAAAGTATTTTTTACAAAATAGTAAGTATATGATAAATATTTTCTGTTTCATAAAATATATTTAATGAGATCATCAAAAATATGTCTCTTCCTAACATTGAATTGAAAAATCATAAAAGTAAAGAAAATTAGAAGAAACAGATTGATATGTATCACATCAATCTTTATTTTTCTCTCATTTTCACTCAATTACTATGTATTGACAAATATTCCAATTCAGTATTCCTTAAGTTTTTTCCAGCTTTATATCTTGTAGGGGTTCAGAACAAGTCACCCAAATGTGTGCCTTTGTGGTCTGTGAATTATTTTGAGCTGAAAGCAATTGATACCCTGTGGAATCATGAAAAACTTTCACCTCTCTCAAGAATTTAAATCAGCCACCTTGCCAATAATAAGAGTAATTACTAGAAATAACATTTTATGACATATATAGGGCAGGGAAAATTGCTAATTACTGAACATCTGCTCGAGTTGTCCTGCCAATGACCCTCCTCCCCTCTGAAGCCCCAAGGTGCTTTACCTCATACTTAATTCAGAATGTGGCATGTATTTCATTTTTCCTTTCTTCTTTTTTTGAATCTTTCATGAATGTGTAGTCTCCTACTCACTTCTATATGTAAGGTCCCCAAACATACATGTAAGATTAAATTTGATTATTTTCCCTTGTCAATCTGTCTCATGTAGGTTTGATTATTAAGCAGGTGAAGGAACCTAGGAGGGTAGAGGAAAGTTTTTCCAGTTCCCACAATCCCTACTAACACTGCCTTAAATCAAGACTTTACAATATTTTCTCAGTTGTATCTTTACAATTCACCATAGGTATCTTATATTATCATCCACACGATTGTCATATTTGTCATTCCAGTATTAAGAAAAATGTATGTGTGTGTGTGTATATATATATAATATATATGTGTGTATATATATATATATATGCATTACTAGATAATACATTCATAGATGCATCTGAATATAACATATAGTGTTTTATCCTTTCTTCAATATTTTAAGACAGCCTATAGGTATAAAGCCAAAACTTACTGTCATGTCATACACCACTAGGTTGTCATTAGAGACTTTCCAACAAAACCTGTCCTTATACTAAGACCATTGACACAATTGGCATTTTCCTTACATTCATCATCCAGCACTTAACTCCCTCCTCTTCTGAATTTCCTCTACACACCACACTACTTCGGAGAGCTCTTCACTTTCTTCCCAAGTGAATTGCTATATTTTTCTCTGTTCCTGGAGCATTATCCAAATACTCATCATAGCAAATGACAATATATGTATGTGTAAATATGTATATTTGTTTGTATGTGTATCTAAATTGATTATGTCCATCTCCATTTTAGTTGTAAACTTATGGTTTCCATTTGGTGCCTCTGTATTCCCAAACCTTTTATAATGAACAGAATATAAAAGTTTTGTAAATGTTTATATAATAAAAATCTCCTATGTTATAACATGCTCAAAAGATTCTTAAAAATCCGGGAATGGGGGTATCTGTACTAGTGTAAACAATACAAATAAAGTTGAAAATTTTAAAAAAGAAAGGAGATATGAGAAACTCACAGAATGCATATAAAAATATAGTATAAACTTTAAGAAATCCTATAGAATGCTAAAAACCAATGTGTCATCCTTTATATGCATGCAAGAGAGATGGATGAGGATTTCAAATTAACTTATGGTTCTGCTACCCTGTTAACTTGGTCGCAAAAAAATGCTTCATTAGTGGTTGAAATAGAAAGTATTTATTCAGGGCACACTGAGTATCTGACAATTAATTGATTTGCATACAAGTGAATGAGAAGTTTCTCAAATGAAAATCAGTGTGCTTTCTCCTATCCATTACCAAACTTCATTACATTATGAATGACATGTGGTATGGCTGAAGTTTTAGACTCTCATATCAAGAATAACACTCAATGACCTTATATTAGTAGAATATCTCGCTGTGAAAGTTGTATTGTCTTAGAAAATATGGATACAAATTTTACAATTAACATTTTTAAAAATAGACTTTCTTATTGCATCAGAGTTCTATCTAACATGAAAAAGTAAAGGCAGTACAGTGTTTTGATATGATTTCAAATCCATTTGTGCATAACAAAAATTAAATTTTTTTATGAGTTCAAGTTGTTTTGATACAAAAGTAAGGTAAGATACATCAAGGTGTCATCATTCAATCTTTTATTCTTGATAAGCACACAGCAATTTTGGTGCTGAGGGGCATAGCTAGGGGTTTATCAATTTTAAAAAAATCTGAAGAAGCAACTATGGCAAGAGGACATTAGACTATAAGTAGTGAGATTTTGTTAAGACTACTGAATACATTCAGCCTGAGCAAAGTGACTCTCGCTGACCTAAAAAGCTCACTGAAGACCTTTGGGGTATTAATTCCTGCTATGGAAAGGACTCTAATTTCCCAGCAGTGAGGAACGCCTCACAAGCAGCCCTGCAGATGAAATCAGCTTGCACATCAATGCTGATGCTGTATCTTTCCCCAGCCAGGTGTGCCATGGCAACCAGGGAATTTCACTTCTTGCACTGGCAGCTGGACATGACCTCTCAGTTGGCCAAGTTTTCCCTCCCGAGGACCAACTGGTGTAAAGCTGTACCTCAATTAAATTCAGACTTCATTCTTTTGTATCTCCCCTTGCCTAGAGCAATAGTGTAATTAACTCATCATTGCTTTGGAACATGTTATTTTTTACTGGCTTATTAAGAGACATTATCCTGCATGCTTTTGATTTGTGAAATCTTTATAATTACCTCGGTGAATCTCTGTTAAATAAAATGCTAGCAAAACAACCTTAGTTTTGAACATAATTTTGGCTCCTAAAACAGAAGAGGTAAGGAACATAATATTTATAGAATTTACAAAATTATTTGATTATTATACATGAACTTCTGTTCCACTGAAAGGAGAATTTGTCACATTAAAATATATCCTTTTGGCATCTGGATTATTTTAGGATTTTTTAAGAAGCAGTAGATATGGGAAAGCTCTGAAAAATGAGAAGTTACCCTTTTGTAAGAGAAATTTACATTTATAAAGAACATCTCATTTATAAGTGCGTGTCCCTTTCTGTACCAGGAAGAGAAGGGCAACTAAATCTTTAGAACTTTATAAATGGATAAGGCAGGGCCTTCAATCTGCATAACTACCATACGCATGTTTATTTTGATTGATAACATCCCATAGCTGATTCCCCCGTGCAACATCTTTTGTGCGTGTGTGTTTAGCCGCTGCTTGATGCTTTTTTGTTTAACACACACTGAAAAAAAGACATGCAAACTGGTATCTGAGTTACTACCTAATGTGCTTTATATACTTTTCAGTACAAATAAAGGACCCTGGATTCACTAAAAATGCAACTTCAAGCAAAAATCATAACAGAAAAATTACATGAATCCTTGTTATTAACAAATATAACAAGTGTTAAGTCACTAAAGATCGAAGACTCTATCAGTGATTTATTATTGTAACTTATTTAAGTAAAATATATAGTCTCAATAACATTTATTGAAATTCTATATTTATCTGTAAATTCAAATATAAATGTGATGTTATTTTAAAATATTAACCTTACTCAATTATATCATTAAACATATATAGTTAATGTATATTAAAATGCATATATGTTAAATATATATATTTCCCCATATACATATACATACACTATACACACACACACACACACACATACACTTAGTGGGGAAAATATCAGGGTGAGTTTTTGAAAAGAAGATGTGGCTCTGAAATATTCAATGTAAAGCACAACAATGTCACCTGAAAGAATGTTCAGCCATGTTATTCAATTTAACATTATTGTACAAAAAATGATGGCTAGAAGATTGTATGTTCTAAGTGGGGTTATAATTATTAATTTTATATGTCAACTTGGCTGGGCCACATGCTCCAAAAATCAGGTCAAACATTATTCTGAATGGTTCCATGAAGGCATTTTTTTGATAAGATTAACATATAAATCAGTGACCTTTAAGAAAGCAGAGTATTCTCCATAATGTGCGTGAGCCTCATTCAATTAGTTGAAGGAGCTACTTTCTCTGACCAAGAAGGAATCCCCCCAGCGGACTGACTTGAGAATTAACTGCAACTCTTCCCCGGGTCTCTGGGCTATATCTACCCTGCAGATTGTAGGTTCACCAAGACCCCACGATTGAAAGACCCAATTCTTTTTTTCTTAAAGAAAGAACATTATTTTTTTTTTAATTTACTGATTTGAGAGAGAGAATGGAAGAGGGAGAGAGAGAGAGAGAAAGAAACATAAATTTGTTGTTCCACATATTTATGCATTCATGGGCTGTTTCTTGTCTGTGCCATGACCAGGGATCACACGGCAACCTTGGTGTGTCAGGTCAACCTTCTGACCAGCTGAGCTACTCGGCCAGGGCCCCCCCAGTTCTTGAAAATATATCTTTGTCAATAGAAGCACATTCTTTCTTTTATATTTTTCTGGAAAACCTTGACTAATACAAGGTTTTAAGAGTAAATTGGTTATATGTGTAGACTGAGCTACTAGAAAACTATACTAAAACAGTCTTCCAAGAAAGAGGCCAATATTATGGGGGTTAGTTGGGAATAGGGAGAGGGTGGGAATAGGGAGAGTGTAGGGCTGAGTGGAAGAGAGGAAAGGCAGAAAAAGTGAGAACAACAAGAAGCCAATATTTGAAATGAACTTAATACGTTATAACTTCTTAGCTGGTACCATTGCATAAGTATTGCATAAGATTTTTGATGAAATTTGACTAAATGCATTATCTTTAAAATGTATGGAATGTATAAAAAGGTTCGGCTAAATGCATACAAGGTTTTAATTTCAAACACATACAAAATTACATAGTCTAAGAAGATTATTGATCATTAACATTTATAGTTTTATTGTGCATTAGTTGATTAATAATACTTGGGATTAATGATAATGTCTAGCATTCATTGATTGCTAATTGTGTACCAGGTCTTGAGCTATGCATTTTACAGTCACATTCTTAGCAATGAAAGCCGGTCTATGAGGCGAATACTATAGGTAATAGATGTACGTGGAGACAGGGCAAGGGAGGAAAACTCAATTCCCTAGACGTGTAATAAGTGACTGGACTGGGAAGCAAACCCAGGACTGTCTTGTTCCAGAGACTCAGAGCCAGGGCCGCCAACCCCTGGACTCTCAGACTATGCCAGTTTATCTGGGGTCACTGGCTCCTTATAATCATTCAGCATCACCAGCTCATGTAAATTCTCGGTTTCCTTCAATACATTTGGAAATATCCAGCTACCATTTTTATCTTCAATTGTGCTAGAATATCCATCTGTCAAATTTACTACTACTAAGTTCCTCAGACCCCGCCATGTTATAGCACATGTAATATCAGCATCTTGCATTTTCAAGGTATTACAATTTCAGCTCATTCTTATAAAGAGCATGCACACACTGTCCTGCCTAATCCTTTATTTTGGGTGAAACATGGTCTGATATTATTTTACCAAACACATTTTACTAGTACGTGATCTGAAAAAAAATGGATAGCAAGGTGGTCAAGGGCAGAGTAGTTAGAGCCTGGGAATGTCTTGGAATAAATCTTAGCCCCTCCACTGTCTAGCTGTGTGAACTATGTCAAATCACTCAAATCTCTGGGTCTTAATTCCCTCATGAATAAAGTGGAGATGGTAAGAGTTCACCTTGGAGGGTTTGCATGGGTTTTACATAAGTTCATATGTGTCAATCTCTTAGAAAACAGGGCCTGGCAAATATAAATATGGTACAAGTTTTTGGTTAATATTACTCCTAAGTAATAGTTTAACACACATATAACCCAATGGATCTGTATACTCTGAGAAAAAATTGCAATCCTTTTATATTTTAAGTAATATTTCACTTATTATTGTAGTGGTGATTTTGTCTAAGTTATAGTATTTATTTTACTTGGATCCCATTCAGTTTACAATGCTTGCTTATTCAGCCTTACAAGCCAGCTCCAATTCCAAGCAGAGACTCAGACATCCATTATGCTACTAGCTCTGTTATTTAGGATCAGCGGTTAATGGATTTCTGAGGTAGATGGAAGTTTTTGTGTAACTGAGATATCACTTTGACAGATGAGGTCACAATAGATGTAACAGATGTTCTTTCAAGTTTAAGGAGTGCTTGCTTACACAGCCTCAGCTGAAGCATTTCAGAAGCAATGCATGGTACCCGGCAATCTAGATTATTCTATACAGACATATTATTATGTTTTAAATTTTATTTCAAGGCTTTTAACAAGCTTTTCAAATTGATAAAAGAAATTCTTACTTATTAAACATAACCTTTTTAAAGGATAGTTGGAAAAAGAAAAACGTCCTCAGTACAACTGTTATATTTCATATACTTTTCATTAATTTGAATTTGAATTCAAAAGCATTATAGTATCATATTTTCTGAGTAATGATGTTCAAACAAGAGCAGTTAAAATATAACTTTATGGGAAGGGTTATTAATTATTTTACCTTCTATTAACTACTGCTATTATCACAGCAATATTAATGTATTATATAAAATCTGTTTAGGCATTAAGACACTAATTTTTAGGCTATTTTCTTCACTAAGAAAAGAACAAACAAAATAGGAAAATTTTAGAATTTCTTTCATCCTTCAACGAGTAGTCAAATGTCACTTCACAGTTCAAATGAGGTCAATTTAACTCATTTTATACTTTGAAAACAATCAATAGAAATATGTATGTACGTGTTTGTTACTTAATAGCACAATGTGTTTTGAGGCAAGTGGATCAATAGAAAAAAAACTACATTTAATGTATATAGAGAAAATAAATTTAAAAGCATTATCACATTCTCCATAGAGTTCATATTTATACATTTAAACACATAAATGAACTAGAATTTTATGTGGATTTTGTCTTTAAATAATATAATTCATTCTGTCAGTAGCAGGAAATAAAATAACCCAATGTTTTCTAATAATTTTCTTTTTTAAACTCAAATTATTTCTTGGAAATAAAGTTTGTGTGGAGATATTGATTTTATATGCACATTTTCCCAGGAAATTATTCTTAATAGGGACCACAAGCAATTGTATTACCTAGAATTAGAAAAACATTTTAATAATTAATTAAGAGATTTTGGTCCCTTTTGCAAGTAGAGCACTAGATAATGACAGTTCAAAAACTGAGTAATGCAGTCACTTATGCTAAATATGCCAGATATAATATCCTTACATGTGCATTACCAAACAGAACTTCAAATAAAATATAATTTTAATGGAAAGCAGTCAATCATAACTGATGAATATGTTATACTATTCCATAAAGAATTTAGAGGAAACATTTCAGTATCAATAGATGAGTAAATGTTCACAAAACAGAGGCATAAAGCCTCAATTCAGGTTTGAAGTATTTTTTAAATTCAGAATAACCAAATATCTGAGAAGGGCAGATGCACATTCTATGTACCGAATTACATCGATGATGGCAAGGAAGGGAGGGACAAGGTATTTTTATATGACAGGTGACAGATCTCACTAAAGCAGTTGTCTTATAATCTAGAATAAGACATAAGGAAAGAGAGTTTGGGGGCATTTTCATGCATTGCTTATACATTAATGGCTCATGACATGCAAAGTACAAAGAATAACAAGGAGCAAAGAATAAAAAGGATTCATCTTCCAGGAATTTACATTTTGTGTGGAGACAAGCAATTAAACAACAAAGTGATCTGTATAATAGGAAAGTAAAGCAGAGGATCCAATGTGAGGACACAAAGAATCACCTACGGTGGGGGTTGTGCAGGGGTGGGTGAGGCAGGATTAGGAAAGGCTTTCCTATAGATCCTCATATAAGTTGGAATCTGAGGTGATATTTCAAAATAGTATATGAATGTGTGCATATGGATGTGTGTGCACGTATGTGCCTATGCATGCACGTATGTGAGTACTGGTTCAGGTTTTCTAGGGAGAGTAAACTCAACCCAATCAATCATACATGAGCATCTGATGATGACATGACCATAGTTATGTTTCAGAACCTGCCAGTCAGTCAGAAATATGAAAAAATGAAGTAAAACAGTCAAATCTAGAAAGCAAAAGCAATACTAAGCAAAACAAATGAAACAATAAGAAAGCTGAAATAATGCAAGAAAATCTGTTCAGTAACCATTTGTTAACTACGATTGTTTCTGAGGTTTTTTTCTGGAAACTGGAAATGAATACAGAAGACTGTTACTATCGGTTACCCATTGAAGTACATATACTGAGACTAAAACATGAACCAATAAAAACGAATAAGACAAGTGCAGATAGTAGCAAGTGTTTTACATAAGATATACAGTGACTGGAAGTGACATTAATAACAAAGAACGCTTTGGAGCAGAAATGGCTGATGAACTGATTAACTGGAGAGATCAGCCATGGCAAGACCCGGGGAGAATTGTTCCCCCAGCAGAGGGAGAAGGCCTTAAGTCAGAACGCCTCAGCGTGTTCAAGTAATAAAAACAAAAGGTCAATATGATTTAAGTTTAAGTGAAGGGAAGAGAGTAAGTGAACTTAGGAAGTTAGGCATGATGATTGTGACTATAAGGAAGGTAATGATACTGGAAATGAACAGAAATCTCTACTAGCATTATAAAAAGGAGGATTTGTCAACCAGACTTATCAATTAAATTTCCATGGAGAATGAAATGGAGGTATTTCTTGCGGTGCAGGTCTGTACACAATATAAAGCTATGAACTGAACCCCAATATGTTCAGTTCATATGTTGAAGCCCTAAGCCCCTGTGCGATGGTATTTGAAGATGGAGACTTAGGGAGGTGATAAGGTTTAGATTAGGTCCCAAGTGTGGGGTCCTCACAGTGGAATTCGTGTTGATAGAAGAAGAGAACAGAGAGCTTTCTCTCTCCCTTGGAGCCCCTTCCTAGATCTCACTGTCGCTCTTCCCCACTCGTTCTCTCTCCGGTGATGTGAGTGGGCAGCTGCTAGTTGGCCATCTGCAACCAGATTCGTCACCAGACCTGACCCTCCTGGTGCTCTGATCTTGGACTTCAAGTCTCCAGACTGTAAGAAATATACATACATATATATGTAATACAAATACATACATAAATACGTATACATATATATGTGTATGTATTTGGTCTCTCAGTCTATGGTATTTTGATAACGTCCTGAGCAGATGAAGATATGGATTATTTCAGCTTCCTGTATCCACAAAAGAGAACTCATTAGGCCTTAATTTGAGAAAATATTTTGCTGCTAACAAATGCCAATCTTCTCCTTGTTTTCACTTTTTGACAAAGGTCTGTTGTTATCTTTGTCTTTGTTTTTCTATAACTAATGTATTATTTTATTTGTTTCTGAGATTTTTAAAATATAACATTTATTTTTGGCAATTTGATTGTGATGTGCCTTAATGGAGCTTTTGTTAGGTGTATTTTGATTTAGGTTCATGGAAGTTTTAGACCTGCGAAGTATGATATACTAATTTTTATCACACTGTAAAGAAATTATACATTAAGTTATTCAATTTAGTTTCCTTTCTCTTCTGCTCCGGAGACTCCAATCACTTGTATTTTATACTGCTTAATAATACCTCACAGGCCACTAATTTCTTTATTTTATTTTCTGTCATTAATTTTGGATAGTTTTTATTACTATATCTTCGAGTTCAGTGTCTTTTTTCCCCTGCTTTGTTTAATCTCTATGACATTTTCATTTCATATATTGTAGTTTTCATTACTCCATGTTTCCTTTGAATTTTTATTTTTTCCACTTCTTTCCTTATCATGTTTATGTTTACTCTTACTTCTTGAACATAGGAAGTATCAATGTGTTCAGAATAGTTATTTGAAAGTCATTTTCTACTAGTTCTATCACCTTAGTCTGGTCTAATGATTTTTTAATAAGTATGCAGGTTGTAATTTCCTATTGTGTGCATGCCTGGCAATTCTGAAGTGATGGTAACTATATCACTGAGTGCTTGGTTTTGTTGTGCTATTTATAATAATGGTGTTTTTTAAATGATATGCAATTAAGTTATTTTGAATCAATTTAAACATTCAAGTTTTAGATATTTTAAATTAAGAAACTATATTTTATAGCAGTTTTAGATTCACAATTTTTCATTTGATACATTAAAATGTAGATTAATATACTTGCAACATTTTTCTCTCATTTTTTTCTCTACACAGTTTTGGAGAACAATAGTCCAATTTAAAGAGATGATCAAAAAGAAAATTTCTCTGTACAAAACATTGTTAACCATAAAATACTGATCCCTAGCTCTTCCACTGTCATATGCTACCAATGAAAATTATTTAAAAGATAAACAAAAATAGAATTAAGACAAATACTTTGGAACAACTAAATTGTTGAAAAAGACTATTAACTCAAATAACTAGATAGAAATCTAATTCTAAGTTAGCAGAATTAGGAAAAAAGATAATGCATAGTTGTAAAGTTTTTCTTTTAATTACCAGGACATTTTAGTTTATTCCTACTGCTACTTTTTGCCTATACTTATTTTTTTGTAAATAATCAGTATGTTGTATAAGATAATAAATCAGTAAATAAATAAAAACATTAAAGTGTCTTTAAATCTTTTCTTTATTATCAATTAATTCAAAATACTCAGCAAAATAAAATTAGTTGGCTTCACTTTAGGAAGATTAAATTTTCAGAAAGAATATAAAACATGTTTAAGATTAAATCATTAATGTTAACTAAGAACTGTATATTTTATCCATACTTGAACATAGTAAGAAAAGGGTTTTTAAGGCAATTACCTATGTCATCATGTCTATAATGTAGGCAGAGACCTAATCTGAAAAAAATATTTAAGTATCAATATCCATATTTTATGCAACAAACTTTTTACAGTTTTATTCCAGTTTTAATTAGAGTACATTATCTTTCATATTTTTAAATGGAGATTATAACTCACTAAATTGCCTTCATGAATCAATAATAAATTATGACTGACATTATGAAAAATACTCATGCAACCCTCTGAAATTTGATGTGCCAATGCAAAGCAACTTTGAGCCACCATCATTGGTGAACAGATGTAGTAATTGCTAAATATGATATAGCACTTACTAATTTCTAGGCATGGTTCTAAGCAATCTTGATATATAACTTCTTATACGTTTTAAGAGTAAGGTATTTTATAGAACTCATTTCCATATTCAGAGATGTTCTCTTATTTACTACCTTTTAGATGTTCCTAGAGATATTTTTATTTTATTTTTAATGATTATATAATATTGATACAAAAAAACAAATATTAAAAAAAAAGAAGAGAAATGTGTGTTCTTGATCAGTGTGTTTGGTGAATAGTTTGAACATCGAATAGACTGTTGTAATTCAAAAGTAAGAATTCTGCCCCAGCTGGCGCAGTTCAGTGGATTGAGCGTGGGCTGGGAACCAGAAGGTCGCAGGTTCAATTACCAGTCAGGGTACATGACTGGGTTGCAGGCCAGGTCCCCAGTGAGGGCCATGTGAGAGGCAACCACACATTGATGTTTCTCTCTCTCTTTCTCCCTCCCTTTCCCTCTCTAAAAAAATAAAATAAATAAATAAATATTTTTTTAAAATAAGAATTCTTCAGGGAGTGCCTGTGTTTTATTTAGAACACAAACGAACATAAAAACTATAGTTTTATAGTGATAACATGCATTAGTGGTTTAAAGAAAGCATGGAAGATTGATTTCATGGGCATTTACCTGGCGACCAGATGTCGTGCATCCATATCTGAAATGCCTAAAATCACAGTCACACTGAGTTATGTCAGCAGTCTTGTCATTAGATAAACAAATATTATGAATAAAGAAAAGTCAGCTTTTCAGAATTGCTACTGAAATTACATTCTTTGCTTATGCAAGTAACTATTATTTTGCCAAGTAAATTGAGAAAGTAACATTGGAGGTTGTTAAGTGTTTTTAAATATGTCTAAGTATTTTGCATGTATTTTCTTTATCAGGAATATTGTTTAGAGATTCTAGGGTTGTCACTGAAAGATAGTTATTCCTCTATACCAAAGCATCATTTTCCCAGACATTCTGGAGATTACATCTCTTGTCTCATTTAATTTTTCAGCTCCCAAGAGTATATGGGACCCCTACAGCAGGGGTGTCAATTTCATTCTCACCGGGGGCCACATCAGCCTGGCGGTTGCCTTCAAAAGGCTGAATGTAATTTTAGGACTGTATAAATGTAACTCCTCCTTAACTAGGGGCAAGGAGCTCGGTGCTGCTGCCTGGTAGAAACAAGACGCCGGGCTGGATAAAATAAGGTGGAGGGCCAGATTCAGCTCATGGGCCTTGTGTTTGCCACTTGTGCCCTATAGAGAATCTCTTTCAATTTTAACACCCTGAAGATGGGCGAGTGGTAAAGAGAAGCTAGCAATGATTCTGCAATAAAGTAACTTGGGACAGGTACTAGACATCTCACATCGCAAACATTTTGAGTTCTATCTATGCGCACAACCAGATCAGGGTCTCCCTCTCCCACACTCCCCACCTCCACAACTCTTTTCTTCACTTAGATCACTGTAAAACTAGGCCGGAGCATTCTCCAGCAAAATAATAGAATTACTAAAATTATGTTTTAATGTGTATATACCATCTAAAATATGTCGTTTGAATATATTCTTAAATGTATTTAACTGATAAAAAATTGAAGAGTAAAGCAGATTTTATAAATGTCCCAACCTTCAAAACAACATTAAAATATTGCTATAGGTGTGCATAGGTGTAAATCCCATAAAAGCAAATCCTCACATTCAAGTTTATAATTGAGAATTATTGCCTGATGAGTAAAACAGAGTTTCTAGGATAGACTTTGGAATCAATATGAATAATGTGAATGAACCTGAACTATTGAGCTGATTGTCCCTGGAAATATAAATAACTTAGGATTTATTAATTTCTTAATGAAATAAATCACATTGTGCTATTAGCTTTTGGGTCTTAATGCTCTACCCAACATTTAATACAACTTAATGTACATTTTAAAATTTACTGTGATAACCAAATATTAGTTATTATTAAGATATAGCCCAAGTATAACAACAAGATGGTGAAACTGAGTGCCCTGGACTCCCCTTCCACCATAGATGTGCTTATTCAACAATTATACACAAACTGATTTCATTTGTAAGAAACCCAGAAATTATGTCAGACATTTCTGAATTCTGAGCAATTAGAAGCCAGTCTCAAGGAAGTAGTTAGAACATTTAAGATACCTGCTTGCTGCAATCCCTACCCCTGCACAGTATAACTTAATAAGGAAGAAACTTCCAGCTTCCAGTTTCTCCTTGGGGAGGGAAGATAAGAATTGGACCATATGTTTAACTTTCAGATTTTTCTGGGAAGAATATTTTGCATGTGATTGCAGTCTTTATCAGATTGACACAGATCACCATGACCATAAAATACCTTATATAGGTCCCATTGGAACCACAAAGACAAACTTAAAGAAGATACACAAAAGAAAATGAGGAAGGAATGAAAGCATGCTACTACAAATCAATTAATGAAATGCGAAGAAGATAATTATAGAATAGAAAAAGAGGTACAAGACAGAAAACAATGAACCAAATGGCAGTAGTAGTCCTTCCCTATAATAATTTAAATATAAATAGATTAAACTCCTCAATCAAAAGGTATAAAGAGGCTGAATGAATCAGTAAAAATAAATGTTGCAACTATACACTGTCTACAGGAGACTTGAGATTCAATGACATACATAGACTGAACACAAAGGAACGGATAAAGACATCCCATGCAAATAGCAACCCAAAGAGAGCAGGGGCAGTTCTCCTGACAACAGAAAACATAGGCTTTATGTCAAAAACTCTCACAAGAGACAAAGAAGATCATTGTAAAATTTAAAAAGAGTCTCATTTATCAGAAGACTATAGTAATTATAACTACATATGTACCCATCATCAAGATACTTAAACAAATAAAATAAACACTGACAAAATTGAAGAGAGATAATAGATAGAAATACAATAACAGACTTCAGTACACCACTTTTATAATGGGTAGAACTTCCAAACAGGAAAATCAATTACACAATGAACATGAACGTTATAGAACAATTGAAACTAACAGACATATGCAGAACGTTCCAACCCCAAGTAGAAGATTACAAATTCTTCTCAAGTGCACACAAAACATTATCTAGGATTCATTACATATTAGGTCACAAAATAAATGTTAGCAGTTCTAAGATCTAAAGCACACCAACTACCTTGGCCAACCACAGTGAATCAAAACTAGAAGTAAATAGCAGAAGAAAAACTGTTAAACCCACATTTTGTGGAAATGAAGCAATACAATCTTGAACAATGAGTCAAAGAAGGTAT
This sequence comes from Micronycteris hirsuta, assembly GCA_004026765.1. Lineage (NCBI taxonomy): Eukaryota > Metazoa > Chordata > Mammalia > Chiroptera > Phyllostomidae > Micronycteris > Micronycteris hirsuta. The sequence goes on from PVJI01001389.1 coordinate 42,350, forward strand.
CAAAAATAAATGAGAAAATAATATATTTTGATACAAATTTAAAAAAAACACAAAACACCAAAACTTACAGGATGGAAGAAAAAAATATACTACAAGAAATGTTTACTGCACTTAATGATATCATTTTTTTCAAAAACTAAAGATCTCAAGTAGACAATTAATTTTACATTTCAAGGAGGTAGAATATTATAACCAATTAAGACCATAAATAGAAGAACAAAGTGTACCATAAATATTAAATTATAAATAAATGAAATAGATAATAGAAAACAATAGAAAATGTAAACAAAACTTAAAGATTTTTTTTTCAAAATATGCACAAAATCAACAAACTAAGTGAAAAAACAAGATGACTAAAGTAAAATCAGTAACAGAAGAGGAGGCATTACAACAGATAACACAGAGGTACTGAGTAACATAAAAGAGTACTATGAATAATTAATTATATACCAATAAAATGGATAACCTATACAGAATATACACATCTCTAGACACATCCCAGCAAATTGAAATCATGAAGCAATAGAATGTCTGAATAGACCTCTAAATAATATGAAGATTGAATCAGTAATCTAAACCTTCCCCAAAATGAAATACTCTGGACCACAAAGCTTTACTGTCGAATTTTACCAAGTATTTCAATTAGAATGAAAGCCAGTCATGCCGTGGCTGGTGTGGCTCAGTTGATTGAGCGTGGTTGTGAACCAAAGGGTTGCCAGTTCAATTCCCAGTCAGGGCACATGCCTGGGTTGCAGGCCAGGTCCTAGTAGGGGGCATACAAAAGGCAACCACACATTTCTCTCCCTTTCTTTCTCCTTCCCTTATACCCTGCCTAAAAAGAAAATGTTAAAAAAAATTAAATCCAGTCTTTTTCAAACTCATAAAACAAAGAGGAGATAACATTTCTAATGTTTTATGAACCCAGCGTTACCCAGATACTAAATTCAGACAAGGACACTGCAAACGAAGAAAACTTCAGGTCAATATCATGATAAATATAGATTTAAAAATCCTCAACCTAATACTAGCAAACTGATTTTAACAGCACATTAAAAAGGTCATATACAAAGACAAAATAAGATTATCTTTGTGATCCAAGGATGGTTCAACATATGCAAATCACATAATACAATATACCACATTAAGGGTAAAAATCATATGACCATCTCAATAGATATAGAAAAATTATTTAACAAAATTCAACATGCTTTTGTGATTAAAAATTTTCAAACTAGATACAGAAGGAATGTACTTCAACATAATACAGATCGAAATCCCACAGCTAATACTATATTCCATGTTGAGAACCTGAAAGCTTTTCCTAAGATCAGGAACAAGGCAAAGAAGCCTACCCTGGCCACCTTCTATTCTTTATAGTATTGTACTAGATGTGTTACTATAGATAGCTAACTAGTTAATAAAAAGGGCAAAGAAAATTACACATTGAATTTCATAAACTGGGGAACATAAGCCTATTTGCTTCATCAGGGAGCTACAGCTTCACACCCTAGGGTATCGTAGCATTGTGCTGCCCAAAGAATTAAAACTCCCCTTTCCCACCCGGTACATGATTATTGGGAGAGAAACACATGCACAAATGAATAAAAATGGTGCAGGGGAAGGAGCATGGCCAAAGAGGCTTGCCGGTCTAACCAGGAGATGGGCCAATCAAAAACAACTATAAAAGTGTGGGAAGTTGATTGGCTATTTTTAAAAAGTACCTAGTCCATCCCAGACCCAAGCTAATATAATCCCAGGAGAGCAAAGAAGCTCTCTCTTTGTCTCTATCTCTTGGTGTGACCCACACTTTCCCATTCATTCACCTGTTCTCTCTCACCCAGGAGCATGTGACCATGTGGGTCCAGCAGCTGACAGGGTTGTAACTGTGTGGGCTCCACAGGGCCAAGCTTTACTTACTATAAGTAAAAGCTTTACTTTACTCTAAGCAGAAACTCTAGGCACTCGCTTTTGTTTTGGCCTCGCTGGGACATGTTGGATTTTCTCCATGGCGGGTTGGAGGGAGGTGGGAAATTGGAAAACTGGAGAGCTGCTTCAATTACCACCTGAATAAACATCACAGTCTCCCATAGATGTGTTCTTGGAATGCTTTCCTCTCAATCCTGT
>PVJI01001389.1:44573-184485 GCA_004026765.1 Micronycteris hirsuta
AAAAAAAAAAAAAAAAAAAAAAAAAAAAAAAAAAAAAAAAAAAAAAAAAAAAAAAAAAAAAAAAAAAAAAAAAAAAAAAAAAAAAAAAAAAAAAAAAAAAAAAAAAAAAAAAAAAAAAAAAAAAAAAAAAAAAAAAAAAAAAAAAAAAAAAAAAAAAAAAAAAAAAAAAAAAAAAAAAAAAAAAAAAAAAAAAAAAAACTGTTAAAGCTAACAACAAATTCAGTAAAGTTGCAGGATATAAAATCAACATACAAAATCAGTTGCATTTTCTAGCAGCATTAATGAACTTCTTAAGCCAGGTGGTGAAAGACAAATAATACCATATGATCTCACCTATAAATGGAACCTAATCAACAAAACAAACAAAGGAGCAAAATAGAACCTGAGACATGGAAATAAAGAACAAACTGACAATGACCAGAGGGGAGCGAGGAGGGGGTTAATGGGGAAAGAATGGGAAGAGTCAAGTCAAGGAACATGTGCAAAGGGCCCATGGACAAACAATGGGGGATTGAATGTGGGGGGTGGGTAGGGCAGGAGAGAGTAATGGGGGGAAATGGGGACAACTGTAATTGAACAACAATAACATAAATGAATAAATAAATGCATGATAATATGGGAGCTGTCATAATACAATCTAACAAATTTGTTTTGAATATAATTAAAAGCAACTAAAAAAGGAAATTAAAACAATCACATGTATAATAACATTAAGAATAATAAAATACTCAGAAATCACTTAGACACGGATGTAAAAAGCTTGTAAACTGAAATTACACAATACTGAGAAAAAATTAACAAATATATATCTGCACTCCCATGTTTATTGCAGCATTAATCACAATAGCCAAGACATAGAAACAATCTAAGTTTCCAACAATGGACATAAAAAGAAAATACGATGCACACAAAATGGAATATTATTCAGCCGTAAAAAAGAAAATCCTGCCATTTGCAACAACATGAACAGAACTTGAGAGTATTATGCTAAGTGAAATCAAACAGAAAAAGACAAATACTGTATGCTCTGACCTGTATGAGAAGTTTTAAAATATTCATAGAAACAGATAGAAGGGCAGTTGCCAGGTTTACTATTCAAGGATATGAAGTTTCAGTTATGCAGTAAAGATTTGCTGTACAATGTTTGGCCTATAGGTAACAACACTGAGTTCTGCACTTAACTGTTTGTTAAGAAGGTGGAACTTAAGTTACTTAGCTCAGATACAAAAGATATCTTCAGAGATACTCTAAAGCCTCCCTGTTTTCCACTTCTTGCATAAATGAAAAATAAATGTATTTTATTTTAAAAGAATGTATTACAGTAGTACCATTCAGTAATACCATTTGAATGCAAAACAAGACTCATTATGCATTTTTGTTCAACCTGTTTTAACAGTACACACAATACAAGATGTCACCAATAGTTGTTGAAACAAATGAGTGCTATCCATGTCATGCAATTACTAGAACCCTAAAAGGGACTGTTACTATGCCATGGTTAAAGGTCAATTATAGCACTGGGATGCGTGCACTGCATTTATGTCAAGCTGTAACAAGCCATCAGGAAGCTCAGCCTTAATGAGGACTGAGCGGAGAGAGATCGGCGATGACATTTCAAATGTGCTAGATTCAAACAGCTCTCATTTCTAAGTTCAGTGTTCTTATGAACACTAAACTTAGCTAGGTTAATAAGGAGAATTTGCATAAACAAGCTAGGTTAATAAGGAGAATTTGTAATGCTGTAACTATAAGTCTTAATAGCAAACGACATCTTAGATTTGATGAAGGCTAAATTAGCTTTATAAATTTTGAAATAAATGTATTCTTATGCAGAATACTGGGTATTTAAAAAAGTAAGAATTAATAGATTTAATAATGCCTTCTAAAATAGAGCCATCCTCCATATATGACTTTTATAAAAATAATATTTAGAGATGATATGGCATATTACATGCATATTATACCCACACACATATGTTATATTATAACTTACATTTTAATTCTAAAATATGAACACATATTTTCTACCATTTTGAATTCTTCAACCTATTAACCTCTGGCAAGATGTACACATATTAGCATTATGATATCTAGGACGCTAGATAGATAGCTTTACAAAATAATGGTTTCAGATTTTCAGAAGATTCTCAAGTGATTCTCATATGACACCAAACTTGAGAAATAACATTCTACAACAATATATAAACCACTGTGAGGAATCCAGAATAAGAAGCTACCATGTTAGGTTTATTCCAAGGTATTTTTTTGTTGTTGTTGCAATATCAAATGGGATTTTTTCCCTGATTTCTGTTTCTGCTGTTTCACTGTTGGTATACAAAAATGTCTTTGATTTCTGGATGTTGACTTTGTAACCTGCTTTTTTGCCCAATTCAATTATTAGACCGAGAGTTTTTTGGCGGAGTCTATTGCAAATTAAAACCACGATGAGATACCACTTTGCACCAGCCAGAATGGCCATCATCAACAAAGCAACAGATAACTGTTGGAGGGGATGTGGAGAAAAGGGAACCCTACTGCACTGTTGGTGGGAATGCAGACTGGTGCAGCCATTGTGGAAAACAGTATGGAACTTCCTCAGAAAAATGAAAATGAAACTGCCTTCCGACCCAGCAATTTCACTACTGGGGTTATATCCTAAGAACCAATTCAAAAGAACCTATGCACCCCAATGTTCATAGCAGCACAATTCACAATAGCTAAGTGCTGGAATTAACCTAAGTGCCCATCTACAAATGAATGGATCAAGAAACTATGGTACATTTACACAACGGAATTCTACGCAGCAGAAAGGAAGAAGGAGCTTATACCCTTTGCAACAGCATGGATGGAACTGGAGAGCATTATGCTAAGTGAAGTAAGCCAGGCGGTGAGGGACAAATACCATATGATCTCACCTTTAACTGGAACATAATCAACAAAAGCAAAAAGCAAGCAAAACTTAACCAGAGATATTGAAATTAAGAACAATCTAACAATAGTCAGGGGGAAGGGGGGAGGGGACAGTGGGGAGAAGGGTTTTCAGGAACCACTATAGAGGACACATGGACAGAACCAAGGGTGGGGAAGGAGGCAGGGAAGGGAGGTGGGATTGGAGGCGGAAGGGAGGGGAGAGGATGCAGACAACTGTAATTGAACAACAATAAAGTAAAAAAAAAAAGAAGAAGAAGAAGCTACCATGTTTTCTCTCCTAATTATTTTTGCATTGAAAGAGGGATTGTGGGTTTAATACAAGTTAATTGTGTGCCAGATTAGAGTGGATATCTCTGTTTTACATAATAAATGTGCTACAGTAAGCTGATACTGTATTTGAAGGGACTAGAGTGATCAATGAAAAATGAAGTTAGTCTGCACATAATTTCTTTAGTTATACTAGAGCTCCTTTTTCATGGAGAAATAAGGCATATGTTGATGAAGAATAAGCGAGATGCAGGGTGTTAAAGCAGGCATGCTGACTTGATTAACACCTTTGTAGTTCAGCAAAGGTTGTCAAGTCTTCAGAACTCCCAGGACTACAGTTCACAGCTAAAGGCTCCTGGAGCACCACAGAGGCCAGGGGCTTGGGCACCGGCTGTGCCATTGCAGGACGCACACCAGTTTTACAGGCCCCAAGTGTGCGTAAAGTAAAATAACTGTCCCCCCCTTACTTCTTCTCAAGATACTACTGTTGGTTTCATGTATCCATGTGTGTACGGAAGGATGCATTTTTTCCTCTCATGAGATTGGCTCCCATGAATAAGGGCCTACCAGAATTCAAACAGAATACATAACCAAATGACCCTCTTGTTACCCAACCAGCCTACTGCTCACACAGCTTTAGTAAGTGACAGCATCCCAACACCATCTTTCAGTGGTCCTTGTTCTTCAACACGCTGTAGCAAATTTCACCCAGATTTAGAGTTATTGTGCATAATTCACTTTACCTCATGCATTTCCCAGAACAAAGACTGTAATAACTATTTGTGGAACCAGTATAGTAAAATGAATAGTGAACTAGAAAAAAATATTCTTCATATGTTTTCTTCTTTAAAAAATAGCCCATCTTCCTTTACACTGTAGAATTTACATAATGTTTCAGAAAAGTTTTAATATTTTATATGAATCGATATTCATTTATGACATCGATACTCATGAACTTCTATTTTAATATTTTAACTATAAAATGTAGATGTTAATCATGAGGAAAATATACAACATTTACATTATTGTTTATGAAGCACATTATTCTACCAAGATGTACATTGAAATATATTGTTTTAGTTCTTAAATATGCTTAATTAACATATACTTACATATACTGTTATATTTATATACAGATGTACATAACTGGAATTTTGTTGTCACTATCTTTGTGTATATATTTTGATTGTTGATTAATATCCCAAGAGTCCGCTGGTATTTTCTAATGCGCATTAAATCTCTCAGAAAGGGATGCACATTTGCATCTCTACGTATAGAGTGGCCAGGTTTGCATGAGAGTACACTGTCCTAACCAGTCTCTTCTGACTTGTCATTTTCCCTCAGACAGTCAAGTTTGTTCTCCGTTCTGTGTTAGGCTTACATTCTCAATAGCTTGGTAATATTTTTACATAAAGATTTTCCAGAGCAAGAATGTTTCTGACAAGAGAGACAGAGAAGGCAAAAATGATAAGTTTTCAGGTTATAACTCTAGACATTTTATTATTGAATATATGAGAAAGGATATTCAATGGGCTGTTCTGAAATAATCACTTCAATGTTGGACTATCTATAAATAATTTATATCTATAAATAATTGTAAGGATTCTGACACCATTAACTAAGTTACTGAAATGTAAAAAGAAGTACATTTACAAGGGAAAATGCATGTTCTTTTTGAAAATAATTGTGCATATAGTCTACCTCCTTATTTTACAAGAAGTGAGTAGAACATGCAAGGCTCATTTTTATCTTACTCTATATAATAAAAATTATTAAATTTACATTCAATGACTATTACATTACTTTTAAAGGAACTCTGTTTATACAAAATTGTTTTACATAAAAATATTTACAATGAAACATTTCCATCTCTTAATTTTAAATGTTGGAATTTGGTTACTTTCAAATTCACTGTGACATCAATACTCTTAAAATTTATCTCATAATGTGCTTGCTAACTATTCTCTCAACCTGGCATTTCATCTTAGTTAACTTCCTTTTCAACTTCAAATTTGTTCAAATATCACCCTCAATAGATGAGGCTGACCCTGGTAATCTTAAAATGAAGACTTTCCCTTCAGAATCTTTATACTCTACACTCTCTAAAGACAAATACTCCCACCTATTGTACTAGATAATTCACTTTCATGTTCGTCTTTTTTTTTTAATATATTTTTTAATTTATTTATTTTAGAGAGAGGAAGGGAAGGAGACAGAGAAGGAGAGAAACAGCAATGTATGGTTGCCTCTCACATGGCCCTCACTGGGGACCCGCCCCGCAACCCGCACGTTCGATTCCCGCATGTGCCCTGACTGGGAATCGAACCGGGACCCTCTGGTTCCCAGCCCGTGCTCAATCCACTGAGCTACACCAGCCAGGGCTCATGTTTGCCTTTTTTAGGCCTATTCTATCTACTATAATATAAAGAGCATGAGGCAAAATTATGTTTGGCTGTTGTGTCCCTGATATACCCCATGACCCTCATGTGGGACTAGCATCAGAATAGATTTTCAGTATATATTTGTTGAATAAATGAACAAAAGAAGGAAGGTCACTGTGGTTTAGGAGCAAAAAAATGAAGGTTCATTAGTGCCACAGGAAACATCATTATCATGGTTGTTTTTGATTAGCACTAATTACATGCAGATAAAGTTTTTCACTGGCCACATTTTGAATATGAAGATATGTATGAATGCAAGACAAAACCATCTGTCTCAGTGTAAAGGGGGAAGTTATTGTTCAGTAAATTTATTTAATTCCCCTGGGGCCATTAAAATTATATCTATGGCATTCATCTAAGACATATGTAAATATGATAGGAATTTTGGATAATTACTGAAAATTATTTGAGGTGAAACAGTAGTACATTCAAAAACATACATACATGAGACAGAACTGCAGCATTTTGGATCAGTTATGTATGTATAGAAGTGTGTTGACAAAAACAAGAGTAAGAAGAATAGGAAAGAAATTTCTTCCAAAGACGATAATTTATTCTTTTTCTGTGTCAAAACCTAAATACAACCATTTAAATCTTATTTTCCAATGATCTCTAAGGTAAAAGACCTAAGCAGAAATCTGAATGCAAGGTCACAAACTTGTCCTATTTTATTTGAAAAGTTTTGGTTAAAAGTGTAGATCAAAACAGCACATACCTTCTGAGACACTGGATTAAAACATTGTAGCTTTATAATGAGATTAAGCATTAAGAACAGAATGTAGTTTAGAATACCCACTATGCCTTATTAAGAATAGTAGTGGAGCCCGGCTGGCGTAGCTCAGTGGATTGAGTGCGGGCTGGGAACCAGAGGGTCCCGGTTCAATTCCCAGTCAGGGCACGTGCCTGGGTTGCGGGCCAGGTCCACGGTGAGGACCATGTGAGAGGCAACCATACATTGCTCTTTCTCCCTCCCTTCTCCTCTCTCTGAAAATAAATAAATAAAATCTTAAAAATAAAAAAAAAATAGTGGAATCGTCTCCAGTTACAATGGCCATTTCACAAAGAATCTAATGAACCAAATAGCAACATAGGCATGGAAACATGGAACAACCAGAGGGGAGGGGAAGGGGATGGGGCACAAAAAAAGAGAATCCTGGGCTTTGTATGTCCTTAATTTGCTATTATGAAAACACAGTTTTTAACTACATAAGCATTTCCCAGGAAGTGGTGTTTTTGCAGTGCTATCTGAGGCAGCATTTTAAGGAAAACAAATATCTTTAATACAACTTAACTGTTGTAAAGTCAAAACAAAACAAAACAAAACAAAAAAGATTTCCCTGAGCTCTGTTCTACACCCCTGGAATTGTGACTTCTCTTGATTTACAAATAAACGCTTTACTGCAAATCAAACACATTCACTATTGTCTGAAATTAGATGTCCGTAAAATAAATTATATAATGCTAAATGATTCAGATTTAATTCAAAGTATTAGGTAGGGTTAATTCCCAGTTTTGTTTCGTTTTTTCTTTCCAGGGCAAGTTCAACCTCTCATTTTTAGTTTCCTACCGATGGTTCCTGACCCATCATACTTCATTGATCCTGTGAAGGTAAAGTTTCTCTAATCTCAAAAGGTACTGACAAGGGACTTAATTACCTTTGCAATCTCGATTAATTTAATTCCATTCAAATGAGCATTGATTGTCATCAGCATTATAATTAGGACATTTTTCAAAACAGACTCAGCCTCAAATATTTGCTTTGTTTATCTGCCCTATATTTAACCTTCTCATGAAAATAGACAAATGAACATATAAAACAATGACTCATTATTTCCCTAAAGGTAGACTTTTTTATAATCTTTATCCTAGAGCAGACCATAAAGAAAATAAATTCACAAGAGTTATATAGTTTTCTTAAAGGGAGGTGATCAATAACTAATTTGCCTTAATGAGGTGGTGGCCATTGTGTAAACCAGATCAGTACTTTAGCAGAACTTGATAATAACGTTTGTGCCCTGACTACAATATTATGATAGGACAAGAATAAACTCAATTATAAAAGGTCAAAAATATATCTAAACTAACAGGATTAAGTGGTAGGTAACTCCCTGTCTACTCGACCAGTTAAATTTGCAGCAGATCACAAAGAAAAACAAATCTGCTTGCTAGTAGGAAATATAAAATATTAGGACTATTAATAAAAATATTGTACCTAGGCTCCATCTAACCCATTTTTCTATCCCTGACATTTTATCTGAGGGAGATTTGTTGCTGAATTTGGTGATACCTTTTCAGACACCACTGTAGTATGTTGGATTATGTTTATGGTTCTAATAAATCTAAGTTTTTCCCAATTATTTATTATGATCTGTAATACTTACTGTGCTGTGTTCCCAAATATGTCATCTTCCTGCCTTCCTATTCAATCACAATTTATCATTAATTACTGTGTATGTGCTTGGGGAATCGAACTGGGTTAGGTCAGTTAGTTGTAACAGGCTGTGGTGTGAGGCACTGTCAGACAGGAAAATTGAATTGCCAATAAAAAAGCCTAGTAAGATCTTTTTCTTTCTGCCACAATGATAGAAGATTGTCAACTTAATGGCTTTTCATGCTACTAGGATTAAGGTCACAAATATAGAAAATGATTCTATAAAATGTTCAATGATGTAAAAGTACTGTACTATGAAGTAATTACAATGGAGTAATAGTATGAAGTAGGAAAAGCAAGTGTCCAAAAGAGTGACATTTCAACTAAGAAGAAAAATATAAGGAAGTAATCACATGAAAATCTGCAGAAAATGCATCTTAGATATAATAAAATAATTTCCTATAATACAAACCATCATTTTGATTGAGGGGGCAGAACAGATTCCCATGTGGAATAGGATGACAGAGAAAAGTCTGAAATTAGATTGGGGAGAGAGATTGGACCAGCTCTGTAGGACACTGCAGAACATGGGAAGATAATTGCAACAGCAATTTATTGGAATGTTACTAGGAACACAGGCGTGATTTGATTGAATCTCCATGTTGAGGAGGTTACGTGGTACACTGAAAAAAATAAACTTTGGCTAAGCAAAAATGGAAAGAAGAAGATCAATTACAGCAAGGTGCAATGTAGAAGGCTATTGACACCAAATAGCTTTTCATGACAGACAAAAGTGAAAAAGGGAAGAATCTGAGCTGTATATGGGGGGTGCACAGAAAGTACACGCCATTGTTTGGTATAAGTGGTGTCAAGGGATACAGGTAGAAGAGAGACCGATCTTAGGGTTTTGGCCTAAGCAAACGCGTGTATGGCGGTGTAATTGTGAAGAATGGGAACTGAAGTGGAGATTTGCTTTCTTCATGTATTTCCTTTAAAAATTTTGTTCTTTAAACTTTAATCATGATAGAGATACAAATATTCAGGACAGAAAAAGTGGTCTAACTCTTCTCCAAAGTACATATGAGAAGGATTAGTCCAATCTGTAAAAGATCTGCCTCAAGAAACACCATCCTGCCAGAATATGTCTTCAATATACAAAGGACTGACATAAAACTGTAGTACTTAGATGCATCAATATGATAAGTACAAACGAATTCAAATATATACCATTAACAATAGTCTTAAGATTTAATAAAACTATTAACATTAAAATAACATTCAATATTACTAATAATTATAAATGTAATATTAATTCATTTGGGGGCAAAGTCTTTTGAATCTTTTATATACTTTATTTCACTAGCCTTATTGATTCTACTGTTAGGCCAGGATAATTAGCTTCATATGACAATTGAGAAAACACCATCAGAAGATTTTAATTGACTTGCTAATAAACAATGTTTTGGTATAAAATGTTATAAAAATTAAAAAATAATGTAATTTTTTTAAAAAATATTTCAAAAATAACTACTAAACTAGTAAGTTTGGTGGCATAGCACATTGTAAGTTACAATTTTTTTCCACGAAAAACCATCACATATTTGAGAAGAGAAGGCAAGGTCAAAAGATAAAAAAGATGAGTCCCATCTATCACAAAAGTGTCCTGTTTGATTTCTTATTTGCAGATAAAACTCTACAGGTACCATAGTTTCAGAAGATGAATTGATATCAGACTCTCAGAGGAGAAAGAATATAACCAAAAACGTATCATGACAGATGAAATTTTTTAGTGGATATTTGACAATGTGATACTGCTTAACATTCCTATTCTAGTGAAATAAGACTAGTTTTTAGTGTGTCCAAAAATAGCTCTAAATTTTGTTTGATTGCCTATTTTAAATGAAAAAATTACTGAGCATGTGTAGACATAATAAGTTACTTCAAATTATTTATATGTAGGTGAAGGAAAAGGAAAGTTTTAAGTGAACAAGAGGATAAATTTTCCTAATTGCACAAAACAAAGGTTTTGGAGATTATCTCCATACCAAATCCTTAAAATTATTTATTTCTTTGACTACTTTGGTTGAAACACAGTTCAATATATCTGAAGGCCTTAAAATACCATTTTCCAGGATAATAATTATATGTATTTACAAATAGTAAAGATACCATTTGTAGCCTTTGAGATATCATATTTATCAGAAAAAAAGAAATATTACAATGCTAAAAGTCTTCTCAACATCTAATTTTTGTATTTCTGTAGGTGAGACAATATCTTTTGTCAAGCTTTTAAGACTTCAGTTTCTATCATTTACTTCCAAAAGGCTCAAACTGAAGAAAGTGAATAGAAAAAGTATTTTTTTTATTGCTAACAGAAAAGAATATCTTTTATCCAGGAATCCAAGTGCACTATCATTAACCTCTAGAATCTAATATTAAATAAATGATTGTAAATTAAAGGTAAGTTTGGTTATGTAACCTAGAATTGGGAGTGGCAAAAGATCACACATTTAACTGTGATGCAGCCTGAATAATTTTTATGAATGATTTGGTGGTAATCAAAGTGATTCACTTATTTTTTCTGTGATGATGTACAGTTACTCCAAGCAACTTTGATTCAGAAGATGAATCATTTCAAAGTAAACTGCAGTGGTCACACGGGTTTAAGGAAGTGATGGTGTGGGTGTCTGTTCTGGCCTTCTGCTCAGTCTACCTGTCTTTGGTAACTCACTCAATTCCAACGACTTTAGCTTTACTACATTTTGAATCTGGTAGTATCTTGATTCTTTAATTTTCATTACCAACTTTAAAATAAGATTGTAAGTACCCCCCAAAATTTAAAAAAACCTTTTGATGATTTGTTTTAGATTTCTTTGCATATATAGGTCAGTAAAATGTTTGAAAATTAACCAAAGGCCTTCTGTATAACTAACTTTCTTGACTATATAATGCCTTTCAATCCTTAAACATGATATATTTCTATGGATTTCTTTAATTTTTCACATATTTATTTTAATGCACATTATATATTTTTGACATAGAAATTATTTAAAGAATCTTGTTTAATTTACAAATATTTGGTGATTTTCAGTTATCTTTATTTTTTGTATTTCTAGTTGAAATCTACTCTGGTCAGAGAATGTGCTTCATGGTGGCAATTTGCTAAGGTTTTTATTTTTCTCTTATCGAGCATATGATAAATTTTACTGAGTGAAAGAAGAGTTTTCAGGAGATTTTGAATACTTAAAACATTTAAACTAAGTAAATTCATCAGTAATTCATTCAAACAATATTTATTTTAATATGTTTTCTGCCTGACTTATCAGGCCCTGAAAAGGGTAGTTTCAAATTTTCAATTATGTGTGTTGATTTTCAGAAATTTCTTTTTAACACTGACAACGTTCTTGTTCATTTTATTAGAAATATAGCATATGAGGAATGCCTTGGTCTTTTATTAATTGGAACTTTAACCATTACCCCTTTTCCCCAAAATAACACATTTGCTTTTAAGATGCATGCATTCATGAATCTTTTCATATTACCTAATAATTAAATAATAATAATTAATTAACTAATAGTATAGGAAAAACATCTTAGATTATTGTAATATATTTCCTAAAGTAATATGTAATAATTTAAAATATGCATTATTTCTGATGATTAAGTACTAATAGTAGTCTTCCCAAAAACACCTACTGATTTTTTTATTAGTTGGTACATATTGAAGCATTATTTCCCACTGCGAGTGTGGATTTATATGTGCTTATTTTCACACTCCTTTCTAGGTTTCCCTTCATAATCAATGCTTAGCTATGAAACATCAGTCAACAAGAACAAGAGAGCTTTTGTAACCAATAACCAACCAGCCAAGTGTAGTTTCCATAACAATCACAGGAAGGCTTCCCTGTAAGTAGAATAAGTCAATTCTGACTTTAAAGGAAATTTTTGGTTGTTATGAATATCCTAGACATGTTAAATCCCTCCCATGTTTCTTCACTTTCTGCCAGATGCCAGAAATTCTATAGAAAAAACTTTGTTCATTTCCATTCAATGTGTTACGGTTTTAATGTGAAGATGCTGTTACTAGCAAAGCAATTCTGTCTGCGGGGACAAGATGGATGGTGCAGTTGTTGACTAGAAAGACTGGAGAGGATGGGACAGAGGGAAATTTTGAAAGCAAGGGGAAAGAAGAATTAATGAAAACAACTGTAGTCTCTAAAGTGGATCTTCCTCATTTGTCCAAAGTGATAGAAAGCTGGGTCTCATTGGCAGATTCATCTGCCACTAGCTAAATTCCCAAGTTCTGAAATACTGAAGTTCCTGGGATGATAGATAAAAAATATAAGAAATCTAAAGCTTGGCCATACATAAAATCTTTACTACCAATGATTTTAGAACAAATGGAAACAATTTTACAATAAGCATAAAATTTGGCAAAAGCCCAATTTATTTAATGTTACTGAGGTTTCTAGAAGTGTCAAATGTGTACTGGAGTGAGTGAATTTGCTGATTTGAGGTATCATTAATCATGAGAAGGTGGGAGGGAATGAAGCAAAATTCACAGTAAAAAGATTCTTAACATAAATTTATAAATAACCCTATTCTTGGGATCCTCTTATGTAGTATTTCTACTCTCCCCCCCAAATTGGTATACTGTGTTTGTTATTAACTATACTACCCTTTTAAAGAATGCAAGTTTTTACTTTGTAAGGATTTTTGCATTTAAAGAACATTATGCCTGAAATTATTATATATTTATTAAGAATTTAAATGGACCATATGTCTCTACAAACAGATTTCATAGTGAAATTATTGTCACTATAAAAGATGAGTTATGATATGGTTAATCCCAATTACAAGTCATTTTCTTTCTCAGCTAGCTTTCTTTCCCTTTCCTGTTAAATCACAACTACTTACGCCACACTGTGATCTTCTTATTAACACTTCAGAAACATATAATTAGCACATTATTTATTGCTTTGTATCTAATTGCCTCTTCAAAAGATTAACACTTTACTATATATTCTGTTGTAGTAACCAAAGATGGTTAACAGGTATGTTGTGACTTTTTTTAGAATATCAGCTATCTGGGGTAAGCAATATACCAAATCTGATTTATAGTTGTAGGAAACTTACGATAATTTGATGCATATGAGCATATATGTTCTAAAGTTATATTTTTATATCTTTGTCTGTACCTTTCTATCATCTATCTGTCACTTTATCTAATCTATCTTCCTTTAATGAATTGTTGCCTTCAAAAACTTAACTTCAAGTGGTTTCATAATACAAAGGAGATTGATCAGAAAAGGCAGCATTTCAGGAAAATTTGAATGCATCTTTATGTATAAGATATTCATAATCAGTATTAGCAAGCAATAGATTGGGAGAGTTATAAAAGTTAAATTTTGCTTACAGGACTATTTCCTATGCCAGTTTGTAAAAGATCCTTTGTTTAGACAGTACTATGCATGGGTAGTCCTCACAGTAGTTTGTCCACCAAATATAAATTTTTAAACACCTGAGTGTATTTGCTAAAAAATTAGTATACTTCTATTTTTCATAAATAAAATTTCACCGAGTAGTGTCTCATTTTACTTAAATGTAAGGACACACATGCAAATAGCTTTTTAATTAGAATTGTACGAACATTTTATGTACCCACCACTCACACTGAAGACCCATCGCTCTGATATTATGCATCCTTTCAATGAAAAAGTCATTTACAATTTGCCTTCTGTTTTATAAGGAACATATAAGTTAATGTAAAACTCTAAGAAAGAGACAAACAATTTGCAAAATGATTGAGAGTTCCCATTATCATTTAGATAACTCTTTTTAAAACATGGACTCCACAGAGGCAATTTTGGTTTAAGTGAAAGGTTTTATTTTATGATTTGTTCTTGGAATATCTGTTAAAATATACTGACCTCAGCTATCTTTCTGGCTATCCTTAATACACAAGTTCAACAGAATAGAAAAAGAAAGAGATGAGAAAGAAAAAAAAGGAATGAAACCTGTATTTTAAAAATAACAAACTTTTCTAAAAAAAAAAATAGTATTCTCAATCTAAGTGACACAGTGGTGTTCAGAAATCATTGTGTCTCTACCCTATTAAATAAATTCTAGAGATCCTGGCTATAAAGCTTTTATCTTTGTTTCCAGAAGCAATTACAACATGTAGCATATTCCAAGTTCAATAAATTCTCATACACCATGACGTAGAAAATCCGTGGGTGCCTGTGCCTGAGTGTGCGTGTGTGTTTGTAGAGACAGAAGATGAACGAGAAATACTTTGGGGGTCAAATCTCCCAGTTCTCTATTTTTGGCTCCTATTAAAAGTAGCTAAGAAATTTTAAGAATTATACAATGATATGTAGGTTAGATAATGTATTGAATACTACAACGAAATCTAAGAAAGATGAAGACATTTCAATATTGGATTTTGTTATTTCTTCCCTCTCCCTAGAACATATAGGCTATTTTCTTTTGAGGATTTTGTTAGGAATATATTCTGGATTAAATTTTTATGAGGAGATTCACAATATTTTGCATTATAAGATGTAAGAAGAAAAATATTGGTTCAAAAATCTGTACTTTTATTGAAATATCATTTTTATAATCTTACTGAATATTATATAGTGAGTTTTAACTCTGTGATAGGAAGAAACCTACTAAGAAAGCTCAGATCCATCTAAAAGATTTTCAGTGATTATTTGATACACTGAACAGCTCCAACTATTTTACACTTCTACATCCACATAGATATTCTATTTCCACATAGAACTTCTAGCTCCAGATATATACCTGTAGTCCCACATAGAACAAGTCATTCAGAGTCAGAATCAAAGAATGGCTAATTTTGGGTTGAAGGGAGATCATGCTCCCAGGGAAAGAATGTGTAGATGTGAGAATTTCCTGCCTGTACAATATTAGATTTAGAGGATTGGGTGATAAAACCATTTAATCTGGTTGCCTTTAAAAAGTGGTATTTTTACAAAAGTATTTATTTTATTTTATATTGCCTGGTGTTAAGGAGTGTTTAAATTGCATCAGTCATTTTAGTGGATCAAGGACAACTTTAAAATTGTTTGTGGAAAATTACTTTAGCTCACAGAAAAGAAAAAACAATGAACTTTTGAATATCTTCCCAAAAGAAGAACTTATGTCTGTGCAATGTCAAATGTACCGAGTATGATGGATTACCTCTTGTTTCTTCACTTTTTTATTACCTAATATCTATCAGGAAATTGAAAAGTGGTTTGCAGCACTCATGTAACCATATGGTTCTCTGATGTCCCTCTGTCCTCCTCTATCTGTCTCTCTTTATAGCACAGCTAATATTCATACTCCATGCTCAACAAAAGTAGTTTTCTATACATCTTTCCACCAAATTATTTACTTAAAAGTAAACATCTTCTTTGTGCTTTTCATAAAAGAATGTCATTCATGGAAGAATTCTCTACGAATTCCTTTCAAATCATAAACCACGGAAACAGATCTTTTTTATACTAAGTGATGTTTTTAAACAAAGAAACAGCCATATTAAAGCACAGACTGGCCAAAAAGGCCTTGAACAATATTTCCCAAGGTTTTCTTGTGAGTAATCCTGACATAGCTTCTACATGAAGGAAAGCACATGAAGAAAATGTGTTAGCATGGATGATTAACAAGGGCGGTGGTCATGCCTCAGCATACCATATCATAATGCATTCTTCTGTCATATTTTTTCTATAACTCTGAGATTGATGGAGTGAATTTGACTCTAGATGTGTGTGTGTGTGTGTGTGTGTGTGTGTGTATGAGAGAGAGACAGAGACAAAGAGAGAACAAAGGGGTAAGGGCAGTTATATTTGCAGAAGTAGTAACGTTACCCTCACTCACTGTGACGTAACTATCTTTTATATGCTCCCATCTTGCTGAAGATTTGAGTATCCATAAACTTTCCCACTGTACCTGGCATATTAAAATAGCATTGATTTTAGTATATTTTAAACATACCATCTTTCTTAAATTGCTTTACATCTACTATTTTTCAATTAATTCTGTAATTTTTCAGCTCAACAATTATAATTTTTATAAGTTATGATAATTTTCTCCTCTGGAAATATTTATATTGCATATAGGTTAATTGCACATTATCTCTTAGAGGGTATAAGGGAAATAAGTGGTAGTAGAAAAAATACAATACAAATTACAACAACATTAAAAAACAAAAAAAAAAATACCAGATAATTTTAAAAAAGAAAGTACACCTTATATTTGAAATGGAAACAGACGGATTTACCTTATCTAATTTTTTCTCTAAACCTTTAACTGATGCATAGTAACATCTGCATCTAAACGACTTGTAAATTCACATGGTTTCTGTCAAAAGGTTGACAATATCAGGAGTGACAGGTTCTGAAGATTCCATATAATATTCTAACAGCCGTGTGAGATGGAAATCTAGTGAGCAGGTGGCAGGGCACAACTGTTAAATGTGCATCCTAAACTCATTAAGAACATCTTGAGAGGTGGGGAGGGAAATCAAGACAAAAGTGTTCGATGCTGAACAAAATTAAAGCATGGCCAGCAGGTAGACCTTTTCTCAAAGGCCAAAGTGATGTTTTGTGTTATAGGAAAATAGCGTTGTACTAAGTCAAGGAGACCACATTGTTAAATAATCATTCAAAAATGTATTGGTTGTAAAATAAATCAATAGTGTCTAATTGATTTTTAATTAATTTATATTGTTTCAAAAGATTAATTATTCAAATAATTTTGACATCAATTACCTATGTATCACTCGTAAGATATGGAATGGCATTCTCATTATGGGTTAATATCAAGTCATTGGAATTTTTCACATGGCAATTTTCCATCTCACTAAATTTGTATGGAATAAGTTAATTCAGCATTCTACAGCAAAATTCTCTTAAATGAGGCTACCCATATTAATTTGATAGTAATCTTTAAGCATTACAAAAATGTATGCCACTAGCTTAGTAAAATTATTAAACAAATTAACTGTATTGACCAGTTAAATTATGTATTTAAAGTTATCCTCAGATTCAACACTTAAAATTCCCATATCTTGTTGCTTAATACACAGAATCTACTCTTGAATGGTTACATTTTACCTCAGATCTGCTTTTGCATTTTTATGTATGTAGTTGTCTTTTATTTCATTGCGCAATGAGTACGACAGTGATGGCTACAGAATCAGTTCCCAGTTATTCATTCTTGCCTTTACCATGCTTGCGGAGGCTAACCTGGAGCAAGAAATCATTTAGCTACTGTTTAAATAATACACTAAAGGAAATTTTTTAAGACCTCAAGCTAAGAAAACATCAATAGTCACCAAGATATTTAAGAGTGTCTGAAAATCTCCTTGGAGAAAACGCATATTCTAAGATTAACAAAATGTAAGTGATTACTCTGTAGTTGGTGGTGGTAGTTCCAATTACTATGTGGTTCAGTTGATTTAAATGAGGGCATTAAAGCATAAATATATTTTAAGGACTAAAAAGGCTCTGAACATCTTTGAACATCAAATCAAAGAATTTCAGGCTGGCAATTACACTTGAAGGACTATAATCTTACCTCATTCTAACTCTTTTATCCACCAAGAAAATACAGAGCAGGGATTTGAATTATATTCTGTCTTTAGTGATAGAGAATTAAAATTGGTAATACCTAACTCCAATTCAGTGTTCTTTTTAAAACACCTGTGAAAATGGTTTTCAATACTGCTTGAATTAAACTGAATAACAAAGCACATGTTCAACACATAGGTAATGCAAATGATTAGTCTATCTTTCTGGAAAGATAACTTTCTCCCTTACCTATCCCATTTTTATAGAAAAAAGAAACTTATCTGAAGAATGACTTTCTTTTTAAGCCTCTAAATCATTTGGGTTTAGTGAAATAGATTCAGTATTTTACTCTCAACATAAACTGCATAATCTTTCTCATCTCTGTTTTATTCCTCATTGCCCAAATGTAATTGACTAAAATAAAATTAGTTCAGCAGATTTTTCTTAAGATTGTTGAAGCTGCAAACATTGATTTCTGAACTAACAGCACTTTTATAATAATGATACAGATAAAGATCAGCATCATTAGATTATGTAGTACAATTGCCTGAATATTCTTGGAGAAAAATAAATTGAAAGTGATTATTAAGACTAGCTTTACTACAGCTTCTTGAAAACACATAGAATATCTATTGCAAACTTGGATACAAACCATTACTTTGCTATTAAACAATTTTAGTCTAAATGTCTATAGTTTAGCACAATTATTATCTCATTACACAGGATGTTTATTTTATGTAGTGTACACTTCTACTCATTTTCTTTTAAAAAAAAAGCAAACATAAATTACAACTCTACGGAGTAAGTTAAAGGGAATTAAATCTTTGGATAAATTAAAATTAATTTGATAAAGACCATTATTATGCTACCTACTAAGATAACTAAAATTATCAAAATAATTAAAATAACTAACCTCATCACAGAATCAAGGGTCAATTCAGAAAACACTGACTATGAACCAAACAGTTTAGAACATTAGCATGTTTGTCAAGATCGCCAATGAATCATTCTGAAGTATTTATTTTCTCTAATAGAAAATCCTTAATTTAGTTGAGACACTAAATTATGCATATACTGCACAGAAATATGAAAATTATATTATTGTTTTTGTGGCAGTCAGGGACATAGCTGCAATTTGTGGCATAATTAAAATGATTTCACAAGCAGTCAGTCATTAAGTTATTTTAATTTTCCATCACTAATAAAAGAGTAAAGGCTCTATAGCAGATGTATTGTGCAACCATCAAAACAGGCTAACTCTTCAAAACTGCCTGAAGGATTTCTTGCATAAACGATTCTTGAAAACTAATACCAAAATGAAACTTTTTTCTCATACCTGTTTACACATTTTATTGAACAAGAACAAAAAAAAGACCCCTCTATCTTATTTCAAATATGGCTAGTGTTATGGATTATATTGTGTCTCCCAAGGAATGATGTGTTGAATTTCCAATGCCTTGTCCCTCAGAATAGGACCTTATTTAGAAACAGGTAATACAGGTATAATTAGTTAAGTTCATGAGGTCACACTGGAAAAGGGTGACCCTCTAATTTAACATAACTGGTGTTTTCATAAGAAAATGGCCAGTAAAAACACACAGTCAAGGAGGCCAGAGTGTAAAAACAAAAACCAAGGTGAGAATTAGGTAGCTATAAGCCAAGAAATGCCAAATATTTCTGTCAAACCACCAGGAGCTAGCTAAGAAGGATCAAGGGAAGGTTCTTCAATAGAGTTCAGAGGGAACACAACCTTGATTCTGGAATTCAAGCATCCAGAGCTGTGAGGCAATATTTTTGTTTTTATTGTTGTAAGTCACCTAATTTGTTACTGGAGCTCAAGGAAACTAATATAATTACCATCCCCGTTTGTTTATCTCTCGATGAGACTGTGAACTTGAAAAAAGAAAATTGATATCATTTTTTCATCAGTGATAGATATATAACACAAATATAAACATATTTATATAAATGCTTTGATTATTTGTATTTGCTAGCAATTAATAAATTTATATGTTGTCTTTGGGTCATCACCCATGTTAGGAATCTGCCCAATGAGATTTTTTTTAAATGTAAATAAATGGAGACATGTTACATTAATGAATTGAAAGAGTCACAAAGTAAAATGTCAATTATCTTAAAATTTACTGATGACTTTAATGACTTCATAACAAAATCCCAGCAAGGATTTTTGTACACATAAACCAGTTAATGAAGTCTTTTTTTTTTTAAATATAAAAAGTCACAGCCTCAAGAACAGCTAAAACAATCTTGAAAGAGAACAAAGAGGGAAAAATGACTCTACCTAACATTAATGTCTACTATTTCATTACAGTGACCGAGACAGTGATATCAGTGGGGAGGTAGGCACATAAGTCAAGTACATGAAATTGAAAAGAGGAGTGTATAGGTTCTTTTGGATTGGTGTTTCAGGGCTCTTAGGGTATAATCCCAGTAGTGGAATTGCTGGGTCAGAAGGCAGTTCCATTCTTAGTTTTCTGAGGAAGTTCCATACTGTTTTCCACAATGGCTGCACCAGTCTGCATTCCCACCAACAGTGCACTAGGGTTCCCTTTTCTCCACATTCTCTCCAACAGTTATCTGTTGCTTTGTTGATGATGGCCATTCTGACTGGTGTTAGGTGGTATCTCATTGTGGTTTTAATTTGCATCTCTCTGATGGCTAATGATGTTGAGCATCTTTTCATATGTCTATGGGCCCTCTGTATGTCCTCTTCGGAAGTGTCTGTTCAAGTCTTTTGCCCATTTTTTTAATTTGTTCTTTTGTCTTCCTGGAGTGGAGTTGTATGAGTTCTTTATATATTTTGGAGATCAAACCCTTGTCTGAGGTATCATTGGCAAATATGTTTTCCTATATGGTTGGTTCTCTTTTTACTTTAATACTGTTTTCTTTAGCCCCACAGAAGCTCTTTATTTTGATGAGGTCCCATTTGTTTATTTTTTCCTTTACGTCCCTTGCTCTAGGGGACATATCATTGAAGATGTTGCTGCATGGAATGTCTGAGATTTTCCTACTAATGTTTTCCTTTAGGACTTTTATGGTGTCACATGCCATCAAGAAATGAGTAGACCAAGATACTATGGTACATTTACACAATGGAATTCTATGCAGCAGAGAAAAAGAAGGAGCTTATACCTTTTGCAACAGCATGGATGGAACTGGAGAGCATTATGCTAAGTGAAAGGAGGTAGGAGACAAATAACATATGATCTCATCTTTAACTGGAACATAATTAACAAAAGAAAAAAGCAAGAAAAACATAACCAGAGACATTGAAATTAAGAACAATCTAACAATAGTCAGAGGGTAGGGGCGAGAGGACTATGGGGAGAAGGGTTTTCAGGAATCACTATAGAGGACACATGAACAGAGCTAAGCGGGAGGATGGAGGCAGGGGAGGGAGGTGAGGTTGGAGGTGGTGGGGGGAGGGAAGGGGAGAGTATGCAGACAACTGTAATTGAACAACAATAAGGTAACTACAAAAAGAAAAAAGAAAAGAGGGCTCAGAAATAGACTCGCAGAAATATGCCCAACTATTTAATGAAAAAGGTGCAAAGTAGTTCCATGAGGGTAGGTTAGACTTTTCAAGATGGTACTGGAGCAATTGGATAGCCATAGTTGTTTTCATTTTAGTTTGATTTTTAATAAAAAAAGAACTTTCACTCAAACCTCATATCTTACATGTAAGTCAACTCAAAATATGTTATGTCAAAATGGACTTAAATGAAAAATGTAAAACTGCAGAATGACAATGAACACTTTACTTTCATTTTTAATCATTTGCTTAGAGGAGTGCATTAAATCACCAGAATCATGCTCATTTACATAGATCTACAGGTCTAGGTGTAACACAGTATCAATAGATTCATGATAAAAACCTTAGAAAAATCCCATATTCTATCAAATATTTGACCTTGCTAATTCAGAAAATGTCAATTAGAAATGGTGTTATAAATAGAAATGGACTAGGAATCAGGTATTTGATTTTCTCTGCAAAGAAAATCATTAACAGTAGAAGCTTAATGGAATTTGTGAAGAAACCTTACAACTTTGGTAATTATTAATTAACACTGATTACAGTAAAACCTATATAGAAAGTATTGGGTAGTTTTACACATATCATTAATGAACTTCATTATTCAAATTTATATTCAGTTGAAGAAAAAAGTGCTCTATAAGAATCATAAATTAATTAGTACTTAACACAGTTCAAGTAAACAGTTGAAACTCAAATTTCATTCCCAGAAAATACTCTTAGATATCATGGATCATTTAGTCTGCTGTTCACTCTTCACTTTACTACCAAAACACTTTCTGCAACACGTATTCCGCAAGTGAAAATAGACTATTACTCATAAGGCTAGTTTTTCTGTTTACATTACACATACACACTGTCACTCGCGGCTGATGGTCATCTGTCAGTTTCCTTCAACAGCATGTTCATTCGGCATGTGTGAAAAAGTCCTCCTGAATTCTAGCTACTGTGCATGCATTTGGGGGGATCCTGCTACACAAATTTTGTCTGATGTACCTTTGCTGATAGACTTGTAAATCTTTGTTTTGTTTCTAAAGCAATTTTTCACCAGCTAGTGACTTAATCCATCTTCTACTTCATAATAGCTACAATTACCTGCACAATTAGAGTGCAAGACTGAATTAATTCATTATAATAATAGGTTTAATAATGGACACTGGAGTTCTGGTATTACAGAAAGAGAGTTCAACATTGTCACCCTCATGTTCAAACAGAGTTTTTACCTCTCACAAGCCATAACTTCTTGGCTGGAATCAGACCATATATAAAATCTAAAGTCTCTGGGGTTACTAGGATTTACCGTGGTATAGTCCTACCATATTAAGTAATGCTTATTTGTATTAATGACATAGGATGGTTCTTGGATAGCCCTAACCAGTAAAACTAAACTTCAGTCATGGCACTATAATTTGAGAGTCATAATCACAAAATATGAGAATATTGGGAAAATATAGGAAATTGAGACGTACATCTTACAGTCAGGACACAGGAAAACACTAAATATTGAATTTGTCTGATTGCTAAGATTTTCAGGGCCTTGGGTTTCTATATCCGTACAATGAATGTATGTTCCTGATAATCTGCAAGATCTTTAAAAAAATCACACATTCTAAACTTTAGGGCATTGACTTTTATACCTAATACATTTATTATGCAACACAGTATTAATTATCAACGTTAGTGATATAGCTATCCCGTTGAAATTTTCCAAATAGAAAACCAGCAACTCTATTTAATGAAGCATATGGAACAGTATCAACTAGGATGTTATGTATTAAAGAATAAATATTTATTTTGGTTTTGCTGATTTCTTTCTGGTCTTAACACCCACAATATTACACGTACGCACAACATTTCTAGTATTGGTTTAGGTGCCTACATATTCAGCATTTTAATCTTCTTACAATCATCAAGATTCCAAATAGTGTTTCTTTTACAATGATGCATCTTACTTTATTTCTACTGAGTTACAAATCAAATCACATTTTGCAAACAGTGAGGTGAACATTGGAACTGTTTAAGCTTGATAACTGTAGTTTTTATTGCCTCTCGCCTGAAACTGAGCCTAAAAGGCAGCTTTATGAAGAGGACTGCTTCTTGATTGTGCAAAGGTTGGAACAGAAGATGCTGCACTCTTCTGTAAATGGAACAAGCACTACTTACCTATATTGATTACTTACTTTTCAGTGTTACAGTAAATTGCTATTGTGGGAACAGAATGATGCTGAACATTTGTAGCTCAGATGATAGGGTAATGTTTAATTACCATGTGTCTTGTTCTTTGAAGATTTACTAATAACCTCTTTTATCATTTTTGTTCAAAATACCATGAATTCAGAAGCAGAAACCAGCCTAATGATACAACTAATATACGGAGCATAATATTTAATAATTTCAAAATAAATCACATCAATTATTTTTCCATTCTTTTGACAATACATTTCCCCTAATATCATTCCAAATAAAACTAAAATAAATGATACTTTATTGAAAAAAATGCCAATATCTAATCCATTACGTAGATTGAATGAATGAAAATAGGAATGTATATTAAGAATAAGCATCATCTTATAGTATTATTTTTGAAGATATAAAACATGGTTGTGGTAGATGAATAAAATAATACAGAACATTTTATAAAATAAAACCTGTAAGCATACTGAAAGTAAATGTAAACAATCAAATATGGTATAAACAGATTTTGAAAATTACAATCCTTGACATATGCATTCATTTCTATATTTAAAAGACAATATATATTTTATCTCATTTTTCCTAGGAAAGGTACTCTGTAAAATTAGGTAATTTTAAAATCATTATTAATTGTTTTGGCTTTAAACTATTTTTTATTGTTCTATTACAATTGTTCCAATTCCCCCCTTTGCTCTCCCCTGCCCTTCCCATCCCTTGCTCCCACAAACAATTCCCACACTGTTGTCCAGTCCGTGGGTCATTCATACATGTTCTTTGTCTAATCCCTTCTGCTTCTTTCCACCGTTATCTACCCCCGTTCCCTCTGGTCACTTTCAGTCTGTTCCATCTTTCCATGCTGTGGTTCTATTTCATTCATTATCTTATTTTGTTCATTAATTCATCTTATAGGTGAGATCATATGGTATTTGTCTTTCATGCCTGGCTTATTTCACTTAGCATAATGCTCTCCAGTTCCATCTATGCTGTCATGAAGGGTAGGAGCTCCTTCTTTCTTTTTGCTATGCAGTATTCCATTGTGTAAATGTACCACAGTTTTTCAATCCACTTGTTTACTGATGGGCACTTAGGTTGCTTCCAACACTTGAGTACTGTAAATTGTGCTGCTAACTTTCAAAATATTTTATTAATTTTCTAATATATTGCACATGTTAGGGAAAGGGCTGTGTATGTGTTAATGATAACATAGACTATATAAATTTCAGAGAACATAAATTCCTTAACAAAAATATAAAGGGAAGGATCCATAGGGACACATAAAAAATCAGTAGGAATGCATCCAAGTTTGCCTAAAGTATTCAGATTAGGCTTCCAAGAACAGGTGTTATATAAGATGATTCTCACCACTTTTTTTATTTATCATTAAAATAAAAAGGCTAAGTTATCTTTTCAAAGTCTTATAGAGTAATTTTAAACTGATGCTTTTGTGTGAAGACTTCATAAATCATTAATAGAAAAAACTGTACAAATAATTGATTTTCTAATGTATTAAATATGCATTTTAAATTGTGTGCAAAATTTGAATATATAAAATATATTGTATAAATATTGAACACATGATAAACATGAAAGCATTTTTAATGGCATATGTGAGTTGGTTTTTCACTTTCACCCTTTGTGATTGTTTAGAGTTTTCCTTGTTCTGAAATACTGGTTTACATGACACTCCACACTATGTCTACTAATATAGAAAATTATCCCTTTTGTTTCAATAGTCCTTTAACAGCACATAATATTTGCATTTTAAATGATTATGAGAGCAAGTTTGACATTACCTTATTTTATTGATGTTCTAAATAAATTTTGTTTTTTAGAGCAGTTTCAGGTTCACAGCAGAATGCATAGTTCTCATAGACACTAATACCCCCCACAAACAGCTCCTCACTACTTATTGATTTTATTACTTTTTAAAAATACTCAGTGCTTTAAACATTAATTTTAACACTTGATAAATTGTCCTCAATAATTTGAGGTAAATATTTATATAACAATTTAGACACTAATCAATGATTATTGTACTTTATAGGAATAAAATTTTCAAAGTTGTATGATTATAACAGCCAAGTTGGATGTGCTTAAAATGATGAAAATAGTTTTACCAAGATATAGTATTAAAATGAGTGTATCAATAATTATATTTTTCATTAAGACTATATATGCATACATATTCACAATTTATGGGTTTCCATTATTTGTAATGTTTATCTCTTTTTCACACTGAGTATTTGTGTATTTCCTGAGAATTCAACATATTAATAATCTGCATCATTTTTAATATTGCTGAGAACTAATTATAACACTAATTCTGGGTTTTTTCATTTATGAGTAAGTTAAATAGTATATGAGTTTCCTAACCAATCAGAAAACACTCACTTTCTGTCAAACCTTTGCTCTGTGCTCAACATCTGTATAATTTCCTATAGTTACTTTTGAAATTGAGGGTTTATAACAATCTACAAGCTTTTAAGTATAATTTTCTACTCTTAAGAGACTTATTTTTTAAACTTTGACTATTCTAACATATTCTTCTCATTGATTTTTAAAAAGGCTCAGACTTCATGTCCTGAAAAATATTGAGTTTAAGCTTGTTATGCTTTATTATCACCTTCATATATCTGTAGTCACAGTATCTGCTACCTCAGTTCCCAGTCACTTCTCAACCAATTGCAGTCCCATTGGGCTTGTAAAGCCACTGATGTAGTCTTCACGAAGGTCCTTCACAAATGCCAGTTTTCTGATATTAATTTGAATTCTAAGTAGATGCTGCACAGTGAGCATATCTTTTCATCTTAAAATTGTCTCTTCTGTGTTTTTCATGTCAATGAAACCAAGTCTTTTGCTGATAGGGATTCTTAGGGTTACAGCCTAATGTATATGAATCATGATGGACAGTGTCTACCGCTTGATTCTTAGGAGAAACCCTCTGTAAAAAATTATGTAGGTCTCAGTCCATGACTACCATATACTTTTTGTTAATGACCTTCTAATTTAGCGCTTTTATGTGTATCAAGATCACAAACAGTGAAGCCACTCAGCTAGGCATTTGGTTTTACATTTTCAAAGAGTTGGCAAAGGGTTAACAAAAGAGTTTCTGTTCTGCATACAAATTTTAACTTCACTTCAATTCCCTAGCTTTGTTTCCCTGGAAACAGGTAAGGATGCTGTTTGTCAACTGAATTACTAAGCAACATTGCTTATAGTAGCGTGATTCTTAGTTGTAGGCTGGATTAAAGCAGGGGATAATAACTACTTGTTAGAACACCCTATTGGGAGGTTCTCCTAAGTGTGGACACTCTCATAATTGGGCAGGAACCCTGTGATATCCATGAAAGGTCTCTGTGGAGTTGGTATGAAAGAGTATAACTCCAGTGTAACATGAGATGTTTTAATCAATACTGATTTCCACACCAGTGGATTGTCTATTTCATCTCCTCATAACTGAGCGGTTCCCTGCGGAGAAGAGAGCTCACCATGGCTTTATGGATTGCTACAAGAAATGTTGCAACACTCCCACAAAAAGAAATAGCTGACATGGCCCTCCTGGCATGCTCAGGTCCCACATATCCTTTTGAGTAAACTGGGGCAACATCACCTTTTCGTGGTCATGTGAGTCTCAGTGTTTAGTTGAGTTTATATTAAGAAGCCCCCATTCTTGACAGGCAACAGAGGTGGTACTCAGATATCTAATGACTACAATACTGGCACAGCTTCCAGGTGCCTTGATATTTCCAGGTTCTCAGCATCTATGTAATTTTCATTCCATATCATTCTTTTCTATGTGTAATATCTGTAGGTCAAATTTTCAAATTATGAAAACCCTTAGTAATATATAGCAGGGCTAACATGTATTTAAACTCAAACACACAATAGCAATAGCAATATGTGGCTATTCTTGTAGTTTCCTAATTTAATTGCTATTATGATCAACTATTATAAGGGGATTTATCAAGCGCTATCTACCATGAAAACATGTAAATTTTTATGCAGATTCTGAGATAGAGGCTAGAGAAAATAGGAAAGAAGACAGATAAAAAACATTGCATCTCACCATGTTATATATATGGATTAACAGTAAATAACATGGTATATAGGTATATAATCTTATAGAACTGGACTCAGGTTTTTAGTTTTCACAACACAAATGTTGAAAATATACTCTCAGTAACTTGAAGGTTTATGACAAAAACACACTAAAATGTTCACATGATTATTTCATCTTCAAATGACTTTTATTAACTAAATATATGATTCACTCAGTAATCACTTATTTTTCTCCCTTATTTCAAATTATAATTTAAAAAATAAAATCAAACATACTGAGAACATGTTTGCTCACAATGTCATAATTAATCACAATCTCAGGCAATAAAACATTCATACTTCATATTAAGAACTGAGCATCAGTTTTCATACTTTTAAATGTGGAGACAATCTAATGATGATCTAATTACAAATTAATTTTCAAAATGTAAAACACATTATTATTTTAAATACAAGTGCCCTTTATAGCACATTTAAACACTGTAGTGCAATTTTGACTTTAAATATAAGAAATTATTTTATTAAGCCTCCTCCCATGCTTTTAAATTTTTCTTTTATTTCCTGTCAGTCATGTTTTAATTTGTTAATATGTGTTTACTTTAAGCTTATAGATTATTTCTATAAGAAATATCTGTAAACATGTCTATGTTTAATTTTGAGTATTTAGTTAAGAGTAAATTGATAAATATTTGACAAGTTTCTGAGTTGCTTGAACAATCATTTCTATTTTCTCAGCTAATATTTTCATAATTGTTTTCTCAATATTTTCATAACTGTTTTATTTTATCTATCCACAGCTTCTGAGATATTTATTTATCTTATTAATTACTTTACACAGAAAGAATATAAAGAAACTTCAGTAGTTATGAAATTAAGAATTAGACTAAAATTCCTTTGTTAAAATAACATGTAGATTCCATCACTTCTCTTAAAAGCAAATTTTTCATTTTAATTTATAAAAACTCATGGGCAAATAAGGAACTATGTAAATAATTGTCTCCCAAGTTGTTTAAATATGAGTTAAGTGAATCTATTTAAGAACAAATTAGATCCCTAGTAACAATTATAGTGGCCTATAAAATACTTAATATATTATAACCTACCTTTGTATTTTGGTTTTATCAGACTTGAAGAATCAGTTTAAACAATCTTCAGAAAAATGTACATTACCTTAAGCTATATATGGTAATAGGTCAAGATATGTGAAGAAAAGAGTAAAATAAGACTTATTTTTGTTTCCTTTTGGTTCAGACTTTCTCTCTAGAATAATAAAATCATAATCAGATTCACCTCATATCCCTGTACTGAGAATTTAGCAAGACCTTCAAAATAAAACTATTTTTGGTGATAACTGAAAAAATCTGAGACTAAGTTGTGAAACTATTGTAAATTCTCAGTGTCTAATTTTCAGAAATTTATAATTTAAAAACATTTCATAAAAATGTTTAACTTTTCATAACTTTTAAAAAATTTTCTGAAAATGTTTGAGAATACATACATTAAATCATTAGATTTAGAATTTGTGTTTCATAGTTTCAAAGTAGGAATAATGGCAAAATATCAGTTACGCTCAAAGGCAATGATGAAGTCTCATCCGTGTGGCAGATCAGGGGACCTGGTGATGTTACACTGGCCAGGCACAGTCATATGGTACATGTTTAAACACATAATTCCTGTCAGCACCCAACGCATCCAGGAGTGGAATTAAAATAAGTAACAATTTCAAGGGAAGGAGAAAGAGAGGGAGAGAAACACCAATATGTGGTTGCCTCTCACGTACCCCTGGCCTGCAACCCAGGCATGTGCCTTGACTGGGGATCAAACCAGTGACCCTTTGGTTCACAGGCTCATGTTCAATTCACTGAGCTATACTAGCCAGGGCTTTAAAATATATATATATATATATATATTGTTTATTCTATTACAGTTGTTCCAATTTCTTTTTCCTCTTTGCCTCTCTCCACCCAGTCCATCCCTCTTGCCCACAGTCAATCCCCTCTCTGTTGCCCATGTCCATTCACATCTTATGTAACCCCATCACAAAGGAACATCTTATCTTTTTGGCCAAATTTCATTGCTTAGAGCCGGTCACCATAAGGTAGCCAAACCAAGTCATCTCAACAGGAGAGATTACACAAGGGCAAGAACACCGGCAAACAAAGATCAATGAGAGCCAGTTTAAGTAAACTGAACATATTTTGTCTAGACTCCCAAGCATAGAAAAAATGAAATTGACTCACTATAAACAGCATGCTTTTACTCATGCATGCATGTTCTGATCACTGACTTTGTGATATGCTTGCTTTATGATATGAGTGAGGATAAACATGCAACTGTGAAATTACCTCCTGTTCTAAACAAACTTGAATTTCCTAGATGAAGGGCAACAGGTACATATGTTCCGTTAGCAATTATAATAACTTGCTATAGGTACATCACAAAATGAGGTATCAAGTTAACTAAAGTAATTGCCAAGGTGACACTAGAATTAAATCCAGAGAACTGGGGAGCATTAGTGAGGTTAAAGTGTTCTTGAAAAATGAAGACTGTCATGTAATGGGATTGGTAGGAGCAGGTTCACAGAGGTATGAAATGACTCGAAACCTTCCTGAAATTGCAAGTCACTGGGCTAAATCAAGGAATAGGTTTTAAGAGTTAGGAAGAGGCTGGATCATGAAGGGATGCATCTAACTGAAAGTCACCTAATCTTTTTATCTCAAAGTTATTGAATATTTTATTTCTAATAATGATAAGTTGTACTTGCACAATATAGTGAATCAATCAATGTATTAATTGCAATATTTAGGAATATCGTGCTGAAATTGATGGGTAAAATGATTTTGGGAGGTTAGACTATTATCAGCCCACATTTAGGGGCCTGCTGTAATTATCCCAGTAAGAAGTTTTATAGATTCAAAGGAGATATTTATGGAAATATACAAGGAATATCATTAAAAAAAGATACTCAGAAAGTGGGCTCGGTTGAGTGATAGCTTTTTATTTGAAAGGAAGATAGAGAAATCAGTGTAGACATTTCTCTTCTCTTAACCACAAGTTAATGTACATCCAATCCATGTGTGCATTTTATTAAAATTTGATTTGATAGGTCTGGAATAGGGCCTGATAGTCTGCATTTCTCATAAGCTCCCAGATGGTGTTTATGCTGAAATTGTATTTTCGGTAACACAGGATTAAATTACTAAACATTTCATGATTAGAAAATGGCAGGGTTATTTATACCAAAGCATGAAAGACACACATTTACACACACCCACTTGTAATTAAAGTGAAGAATTCAAGTAACTAAAGGTATATATGGTCCACCAAAAAAGGAGCCTGATAGTAATTTGTATCTGGAGAGGAAGATTCTCAGAGTGCTCTGATCAGTTGTAGGGTGATTTCAAGGTAACTTCAGTAATGTGACACTGGCTTTACTACCTCCTAGAATTTTGATTCAAGAACATTAAGCGTCCAGCCCTGGGCAGATCGCTAAGTCGGTTGGAGTGCCATCCCTGCACCAAAAGTTTGTGGGTTTGATCACCTGGTCGTGGTGCATAACAGAGACAACTGATCAATGTTTTTATCTCTTACTCTGGCTCAAACCAGTAAACATGTCCTTCAGTGAAGATTAAAAAAAAAAAAAGAAAATCAAGTGCCCATTAATCTATATAACTGAAAAGGAACAGGTTAACATCGAGACAAGTATCAGAAAGAGAGAAACAATGTCTGTGACTGCTGTGGCTCAGAGGACTGAGTGCTCACTTACGAACCAAAGGGTTGCCAGTTCAATTCCTAGTCAGGATACATGTCTGTGTTGGTGCCAGGTCCCCAGTAGGGGGTGTGCAAAAGGCAACCACGCATTGATGTTTTTCTTCCTTTCTTTCTCCCTCCTTTCTCCTCTAAAAATAAATAAATAAAATCTTAAAAATATATTTATTAATGAGAGAGAGACATTTATTTCTTGTTCCACTTATTTTTTTATGCACGAGAGAGAGACATTTATTTGTTGTTCCACTTATTTTTATGCACTTATTTGTGATTATTGTATGTGCCCTGACCAGGGATCAAACCTGCCTCCTTGGTGTATCAGGGGTGACACGCTAACCAAATTAGCTACCTGACCAGAGCCCATTTACACTTTTAACACTGTTCTACCTCATTTATTCATCTTCTTTAAAGTTATGGTAAAGTTGGGATGCATGTAAGGAAGATTTAAACTTTATCCTCTGAAGAGAATTGGGCGGGGGGAATTTTGATTAAAACACTTAAAAGTGTGAATAGACTGAATTGACGTGTACATTTGTGCTGTGGATTCAGCTTGCAGTAGCACCAATGAACAGAGATATTTTCCCTTTCTGAAAAAATGATTTTTTTTCTTCTACTCATCCTACATATCCCCTTCTTTTTCTGGAGGAGCAGGGCCCTTTTTAGTGTGGCAACTGTATGTTTCCTACATGTTCTGCTAACTTTCGATATAACTTGCTGTTTATTGGCCAAAGCTGATTATAGAAAAGAGTGGGAGTCTTTTCCTGGAAACTGGCCAAACTTAAGCTGAGATTGCATATTGCTCTGTTGAAATTTCTAATATGTCAAATTTAGAAATTATCAGTAGCAGTGAGCCCCATCAGTCACCAAAGCTGTTTGAAAGTGAGAGAGAATGGAGTCAAAATACAAAGGAAAATAAGCGCATGAGATAAAGAAGAAAATACTGGAATCAGAATCTCTTGTACTAAATGATATTGCCACTTGCTGGCTTTCCAAATCGCTCAGAGTTTGATTATCCAAAAGTCAATAAATATGGCAGACATAGAGTCACTACCACCGCCTAGAGTCTGTGCAAGGCCTGTTACACACACACATACAGACACACACAAATACAGACACACACACAACAAATATTCATCATACCATATAAGAAAAACAATATTTTCCATTTCTTTCCTTTTCTGAATTTTGTCATAGGCACGACTCTATAGGGTTCAATAAAGTTCACTTTTATGTCAACCAAACTGCATTGATTCAGTTCAGCTTCATGGCTTGGCACTGAAATATTGCCCACCCTAAAAGAATGCTAATCAAGTAATTCTATGACATCTATATAACCTTGCAGTAAAAAGCACGCCAGTGTAAAGGTGGGTGAATTACAGTCTATTTGATGCTTGATTTACTCTACAGCTGTCTCATGCAACGAAATACAGCAGCCAGGAACTAAAGCTTGGGTGGTTTCCAAACAGATCGGAACTATTTGGTGAAGAGGGTAGATCTCTCGGGGAACACTGAGAATGAATTGGATCATTTTACAATTCCTTTGGTTTTGCTAGCATCTAGTTTAGATTTGGACTTGCTTCTGACTGAATTAAATTAGAAGTTGGCACAGTCACACGCATTTATCTTTCTTCGCTAATCTACTTATGATCATTAAGAAGTATTCCATCAAAGCTACTGCAGAAAAGGATAATACTTAAAAACCATTATTAATGTAAAAGAAAAACAGGACATGCTTCAAATCAGGGGAGAGCTGGTTCCTACATGCGCTGCTTCCCCTTAAGAGTGCCATCTAAGCACTGCTCCTATCCCCTCATGGTACATTGCTCTGTTTATTAAAGTGTTGGATGGAATGCTATATTTTTGAAAGTGAATAATATTGTCAGATTATTATTGAAAAGAGAGAACCTTCCTTAATCTGCAGATCAAGTTTAGAAAAATTAGAGAGGGTGTAAGTTTCTGAGAAATTGCCACAGTGATTTGTAACTGTGAGGGGTGCTGTAATGATATTCAGCTGCTGCTATTAGATGTATCATTTTACTTGCAACCTTTAAGTAGCAATTTATACCTCAAGAAAATTATTGACAACTGATTAAATAAAACTTATGCTTGACAAATATAACACTTCATCTTTTTTGCAATAGAGATATTTACACACTAATTTATACAAAAGTTGATATTTCCAATTCATGTACAGCAAAGTATGTTTGTAATATCTTGCTTAAAATGTGGTATGAGATTAAATAGTTCATTCATATATAGCACAATAATAACATATATGTATAGTTACAAAGAAAAAGAAAATGTTTTTAATAATAATCTAGAGAAAAATATTTGTCTTACACAAGTTTAGAGTCAGATTTATACAACTTTTATAAAGTTCATCATTATGTACATGGAATAACTGAATTTACTGATAAATCTGATGAAATATATGAAATTTATGAAACAAAAGACAAAAATGTAAACATATTACCTAATTGAAAGATTGAGGAAAATTCAATTTTAATTTCTGTTGTTCTATCAGGAGTCCCTACACATGCTTCAAAGTTCTAAATGAGGTAACCAATCAGCAGGGTAGAGTCTGAAGGGACAGGAAACACTTCCAGAAAAAAAGAGAAAAGCCTGTGAAAGCATCTAGAGCTCCCCGTCTATGTGGGATGAACTGGATATTCTGTCTGCCTCCCCAGATCTTGTCCTCCCACACGGTTCTGAGCCTTTGGAGGCGTTGCCGTGCCAGTACTCCCAAGAACTCTAACAAAGCATGACCGAAAAGGGGTTCATCTGTGAGTCTTCACAAAGCAAATGGATACAGCTCTGTCTCCTTTCCAGCTTCAGTTCCAATACCCCTGTCCTCGTCCCTTGTCCTGTTAACCCTTTAAGGGGAGTAATGCTCTGCTCGCTCCCATGGCTGCTAGCTGCAGCAGGTTTCACTGTCTCCACCCCTGCCCCCACCAGTTTCTCCTTAAGCCTACTCCCACAATTGTCTATAATCCCAGTGGGAAACTCTCTTCAATTACTTTGTCTGAATGAAAAATTTGCTTCTGCCAAGACCCTGGTGATAAAAAGGATGATAATTCATTTTACATTTATAGAATGTACACTGGTAAGAGAATTGGAAAAAAACATAGAATACAAAATTATACAGGGCTCATAGAAGAGACAATTTTGTTTGTCATGACAATGAAATGATGGAAACTCTAAAAGACTTTAAAACCTGGCCTGATATAGACATATTAACATTTGGTTTTAAGAGACCTTGAAAAGTGGATTCACCATTCTCAAAACTGGAGGCAAGGAGATCAATAAGAACATAAAGCCCAAGGTTCATAAGAACATGAATTAAAGTTACGGCCATAGCAGTGGAAAAGGACATGACTCTGAATATATTTACAAACAGATACAATTAATCATGCTGCATACAGTTTATCAAGGGTCATTTCAGAAAAGACCATTGCCATATTGCTGGTAGTAAGAGTGACATCAGAATTGCCAAGGATCAATGAACCTAATTCATGCAATGTACTGTCAGAGGATAAATTTATCAATATGTGAAGCGATGGTATAGTGTGTTTTTGAATAATTAACAGTACAAAAAATTTGACAGTCGAAATAGACAATGCCTTTTTTAAATAAGTCTTTTTGTGAAGTCCACATGTAGATAAAACACCAGGAAAGACTATCAAATTCTAATTTAAAACCCACTATTTAATTATCTTAACATAACACCGATATAGAAGGCATGAGGTATGGTTTAAAAAGTCAAACATTAGCTTCAATGGACAAGTAATGTCTAAATATGTTTTCTTTCAAAAATATTTCCAGACAGAAAAATTTCAAAACCTGAAGTAGAACAGAGTCTCTTTTCTTTTATGAGTCTTACAAATAAAAATATCTAAGGTTTATTTGCTTATTATATCTAATAGATTATCATACCAGGTATTGTAATACTAGAATTTCAAGTTTTACCTTTCTCAGATGACTATTTTTTTCTTTTTAAATTAAACTTATTGGGGTGGCATTGACTAATAAAAGTACATAGGTTTCAAGTGTGTAATTCTATGGTACATCATCTGTATATTGCCCTGTGTGCCCGGCACCCAAAGTTGGATCTTGTTCCGGCATCACATATTGACCCCATTATCCTGTTACTATCTCTCCTCAACCTCTTCCCTCTGGTAGCCACAATATTTTTGCCCGTGTCTATGAGTTTCAATTTTCTGTTCCACATGAGTGAAATCATATGGTTCATGACTTTTTTTGTCTGACTTATTTATCTTAGTATGATATTCTCAAGACACATCCATGTGGTTGCAAATTACAGTATTTTTTAATGGCTTATAGTTTGAAAACGTTTATTCACAAAGACATATTTACTGCAGCATTATTCAGAGTGGCCAAGACGTGGACACAACTGAAGTAACCTTCAACAGATGATTAGCTAAAGAGGCTGTGGTACGTATTTACTACTGGATGATTGTATTTACCATGAAGATGGAGGAAGGACGCAATGAGCCCAGGAAGATGGATGACTTCCTGGAGCTGGGAAAGGTAAGGAAACAGACTTCCCCTAGAATTTTTTGCTAGAAGGAAATGTAGCCTTGCTAACACTTTGATTTTAAACCAGTGAGTTCCATCCAGACTTCTCACACACAGAAGATAATATATTTGCATGGTTTTTGTTTCTGTGCCTTAAAGATTGCATTCTTTCATAGCAGTGTTAGGTTGGCAGCAAAGTTTAGAAAGAGGTGGAGAGATTTCCCATACTGGTCCTGCAACATTCTATTGCCACATTTGCAACAAAGCAGTCCATTTGTTATCATTGATGAACGTGTATCGATGTATCATTATCACTCAGAGTCCATAGTTTACATTATAACTGACTCTTGGTGCTGTGCATCTTATGGGTTTGTACAAATGTATAAAATGTTTTTATCATCATAATATCATACACAGTGTTTCACTGCCCTGAAAGTCCTTTGTGTTCTGCCTATCCATCCTTCCTTCTGCCTTATTCGTATCATTTTAATCTTCTGTTTATAGTAATTTCTTACAGCAGCAGTAATAAACTAGTACTAGGAGGTGGTGGTGGTGGAGGTGGTGATGATTTAGGATATGAATGTATGTGATATATTCTATT
Organism: Micronycteris hirsuta; assembly: GCA_004026765.1. Lineage (NCBI taxonomy): Eukaryota > Metazoa > Chordata > Mammalia > Chiroptera > Phyllostomidae > Micronycteris > Micronycteris hirsuta. The sequence continues at coordinate 80,872 of PVJI01001389.1, forward strand.
TGAAATCAGAGTATATTATGATTTTCCTTAATGACTTCAGACTTTTCTTTATAATATAACTCTCCTTTTGTCTGATACTTTATATGATTGGAAAAAAACACATTTTTTTACTATTATTCCATGTATGTTCTATTTACCAGAACATCTCCAAATATGTTTAGTGTGTAGACGATGCCTTGCTTTAGTTTTTAGTGAAGTATTCTTTTGTTATGGTTCATTTTAAAGATTATCCAGAAAAGGAGAAGTAAATGACTATCTTCAAAGATGTTAAGGTTATTAATGCTTTATAACTTAAAATAAAATTTTCTAAATTACAACCCAGAAAATCTATACCAATACACATTTCCACCTGCAGGGTATCACTGCACGTGTTTCATACTTTAGTCAATTAACATATGCATCAATTAATATGATTAATTATTTTTTAACTTTTGCCAATTTTGGTAACTTAAAGAATAACTCTAAGTGCAATTCGTTCATTCTGATTGATGTTGGCCATTTGTAACTTTGCTTATTGATTACATGAAGGCATTGTTTTTAACTGAATTCAAAGTAGATAATTCATCCCAAATGAAGAGATTGAATTCACTGTATTCAAGGTAATTTCTCCTTAAAACATGCAAAACTGTCGAAAAGCTATAAATTACACAAGTGGCAAACATAAAACATTTATAGTTAATGACTCATTACCTGTTTAAACAGCAGAATTAATGAGAGAAAATATGAAACAAGAGAAAGTGAAGCAGAATGGGAAAGCCATTTAACACAAGTATACGCAAATAATATAGTTTTGAAAAAATGATTTACAGTTCTTTGTATTAACTAGTGAAGGCTTTTTGTAGGGGTGACATAGTATTCAGCAGCTTACATGTAACTTTGAATGTCCATATATTGAAAGGCCTGGGGAGAATATAAACTTACAATTGTCATTCTAAATGTAACTCAGATAACAAAAACTGTAAGTTGTCATTCTAAATGTAACTCAAACAATTAGTTAATATTAAAATGTTTGTCAACATTTATATTCATAATTTTAATTGTATAAATTAAAAATTTTAAAATACACTAATATAGGCTTCCAAATTTGAAATAAAATTAATTAAAAGTAAAAATTACTGAACTTTTTATAGATGAAAATTGTTAACTTAAAAAAGTTTATGTCTCTACATGAAATTTGAAGAGCAAACACTTTTGTATTTCAAATTCAGTTCTCAAATGCAACATTGGTTTATAGTAAAATCAATAAATAGACAAATCTATGAAAGAAAATTAAATAATTGCTTTCAATAGCTTAAAAACATTATGGCAGTAATATATAATTAAAAGATTGGCTGTAGTAACTTATCTTTCATCCATTTTTCTAGTAACCTTTTTAGTAATCCATGGTGTTCTACTGATCATATATTTTTTCTCTAAACACCATTTTGCTTAATATAAACATAGAAACACTTGCTTTATTTTACATTCTTTTCATGACTGTCTCTGAAAACCACAATTACAGAAATCTTTTTCACTTGGTTACAGAAGATCCCGTGAGAATATGTAAAGAAAGAGAAAAGCATTTGAGATACAGTCACTGATATAATAATAAACTCTGTAATTTTCTTGACCTGCATGTTTACCTGTGGCTGACAAAAACATATAATAATTACAGTTACCACTGTCAACCATAGAGATTATTTAATTATGCTATGGTCTACATTTTCACATGAATGAAATAAGAAAGATGTTATAGCCAAATGCACAGCATTTCCCATAAGCTGCATAGATAAGTAAATAAATCAAACAATTATTCCCTAATCACACTAGCAAGAAAAGCTAAGGAGTAGTAATCACTTCCTTAGGGTAGATATTTAATTAATCATGGTGGCAAGTAGGGAATCGAAGTCTCTGCAAAGACTCTCAGTGAAATGGCATAGAAAACATGGGCAGTAATAGTCTACAATTAGCAAAATAATGCACTAAAGGAAATTTAAAAACTGCAATTGATATATTTAAAAAGAACTATTGATGATTAAATATGTATGATATAGCAAGGCAACAAACTATTTCTGATATTCTAAATGGAAGCACCTGGGGTTTGAAATATAGATGGCTAGTAGGTATGCTTGATATAACAATACGATTTCACTATAATTAACTCTACCCTTCAGGCATTTGGCTTTCTTCAAAATCACTCTAGTAGTTGAATATGGAACTGAAACTAGTTGGGCATTTTAAGAGATATCTGGCAGACTCTCTCCTTCATATATTAATTTTGAAATTAAAAAGGATGTAAAAATTTAGAAATATGTGCATACATCCTAGAAATGTTTTATAAAATTCAGAAATGTTCCATGTATGAGACATTTTGCTATTAACAATGAGAATAGAATCATTAAATGCAATGCACAAGCTCACTTTTCAACCAAAAAGTGAAGGAAAAGGAACTTTGTGAAATTTAAATTCAATATTCATCATGGATTTTTGAAGATTCTGTGAAAGATAGACGATGAGGACCTGGAGGAAAAAATCTATGTCCCATATCTAATAGGCATTTAAATTTACTAACAATACTATGAAGTGGGTGTCAGTACCAGGATGCAGTATTCAAATCAAGAAAACAAAATTGTATAACACAGTTGAAGAAAGGGGGTGATAAGTAAATATCTCTAATGTAAAGAAAATCTTACTTAGTGAAAATGCATTTTAAACTCCCTCTTCTATTTGCACACTGTTCGACTTTAAAATGTAAACTAAATATATTGTGTATATAAATAAGACTTCTTTTTCTTAATTGAGATGCATACAGAAATTCTGATACTTTCAAGTAGTACTAATTATGAGTTCTAATTGATCCCACATCCAAATTAAATTAATACAGGCCAATTTTAAATGTATACACTGCCTCAAAAAGTTAATTAAATAAAAAGGTAACAAAATTTATTTTATTTAAAGTGAAATAAAACACATGTACTTTATTAATAAGTTAATTTAATCGCAACAAAAATAACTAGTTTTGATATGTTTGAATCACACTTGCAATAAGATTAAGGCCGATCTTTCGCATGTGAAATGAGAGCAAACATTTATGAAAAAATAATCAGATGAAGAATAAGTACAGAAGAATAAATGAATGTATATGTTTTCATATATCCATTATATATATATATATATGGTCTGCTTTCTCGTTTTCTAGTTATGATGGAGGTAGTGACAGAAAAGTTAGCACTGCTGAATCTTGAACTATTAATGATGCCCTCTGGGGTTTGCATTCACTCCTGGAAATAGAAAGTATCACTCAGTAATTTAAAGCTTTGGTGACACAGGTGTGTTCCTGGACCACAAGCCACATTTGTTTCCTCTAGAAACTATGTAGAAATGGAAAATCTTGGTCCAAACTGCACAGAATCAATGGCTCCTCCATCGATTAAAAACCAAAATTATAATCTCATGCAAATTAAAATAACCAAGCCCCGTTAGACAAAGCCAAAGATTCTAGAGTTTACTACCCAAAGCCCTTCACAGTGTGTGAGATCAGTGAACCCTATTTACAAGATGGTACAGGTTTGAAATCGTGGATTTGCTGATGAAGTTTTCATCAAGTCTGCATAAAAAATATAATGATCATGTTGTACTTAAAAGTTCTTTTATACATAACCAGTTTTATCAAATTCTTTAATTGGCACAGTCCTCTACCACACCCTTCCCTAAATATTTGCTCTGTAGAAAAAATGGACCATCTTTTGATGTGTCCTTATTGTATTGATTTTGCATTGCTTTTGTAATGATGATGTAATTATGATTCTAAAAAAGGCCTTCATGTTATTTTATTTTTTTTTGACAGAATGCAACATTTTAAATTTTGTTTCCTTTGCTGGGTAGCTGTTTTGACTTTGTTTTTACCCTGAGGTCTTGGTGATTTTAACACACATCCCTAGGTTTGGTCATATTATTCATTTTTATTATCCTGAAAATGCCTGAAACGCTTTTCTTCTGAGCAATATGTGTTATATTTTAAATAAGCAATATATGCAACAATTTAGTAAAAAAATATTTTAAAACATTATCTCAATTTAAAGATAGACTAAAATCAGGTGCAGAATGAACCCAGGAGATCCAATCTATAAATAAAAATTATAGAAAAAGATAGAAACAAAATATAAAAATGATAAATCTTATTTAAAACTGAGAAGTTGAATGCTTGAAGTTTAGTATAGACAAAAGCAATATATTGAAAAATGCCTTAAATATTACCTACAAGCAATCAATGAATCACTCAAAAAACCACAATGGAGTAGAATCATCACTAAATAGAAACAAATGTGGCAAATGTACACAGGCCTGGAAAGGTAATTTTTAGGTCCTACACATAGAAAAAAATGTGAAAGAATTTGGCAAACTTTCCAAATAAATGCAATGTTCAAAATATGAACTATATCAGAAGAAAATTTTTGAAAATATCATTATTAACTGGCTGGTATGGCTCAGTGGATTGAGCGCAGGCTGCGAACCAAAGGGTCGCCAGTTCGATTCCCAGTCAGGTCACATGCCTGGGTTGTGGGCCAGGTCCCCAGTAGGGGGTGCATGAGAGGCAACCACACACTGAAAATATCATTATTAAATTATAACATAGATAATAATTACTAAATGCAACTGAATTTTATAGTCAATTATGAACCCAACAGAATTCTCTAAGTGTTGTTTAAATATTAACAGCACTAGATGACATAAAGAAGTTCGTCAGTGAATGGACTGACAAAAGTTTGGTTAACTCATGGGTTTCAGAAATTGAAAATACTAATATTTTTGAACCAAATGGGCAAAAATAAGTTGGGTAAAATATGAAGTATTTTAAGAATATAAACTAGGCTTATTTTAAAAAACAAAGTTTTATTTTGCAGCAAAAAGAAAATTAAAAATGTGATAACAAGTTCCATTAAAACCTCATTGGCATTATGTACGCTAAGCGGAATAAGTCAGGGCAAGACAAATACCCTGATTTCTCTAATACATGAAATGCACACACACACACACACACACACACACATAAGCTCATAGATGCAGAGGACAGATCGGTGGTTGGAAGAGATGTAGGGTGGGGGAAGTGGCAGATCTGTTCATTTCATATTAACAGTTAAATAACTTGAATTTAAAAATAAAAATAATATAGATAAAGTAAATATTGGCAAGAAACTGAAAAAGTTCAGACACTGAGCATGAAATGACATAGCCATTCCAGAGTGTAATTTGTGATTATTTAGTGAACCTTAACTCCACAATTCTACTCTTGTGAATATACTTCATAAAATTCTAGCATAGTCATGAGAAAGGACATGTGAAAGGGTATTCATTACAGTATCATGTGTGATAACAATACCTTGCAAGACCATAAATGTCCATCAGTTCTTGAAAGGACAGAGGAAACGTGGCACAGGTACACTGTGTAAGGTCACAGCTTTCAAAATAAATCGATTAGCTTTTCACAGAGTAATATTGAATGATCTAAAGAAATATTGAGTAAAATAAATGAAAAGCTGAACAATAGATTAGCACAAGTCAACATTGTGTATCAATTCAGTCCATACACATAAAAATAAAATAAAACAATATATATTATTTATAGATTTATCATTATGTAAATAAATGTATGGCAGATTGGGTATAAAACATAAATTAATATGAAAATAATTACTATTGAGAAGAAGGCATATTTAGGTTGAACTGCATCATATTGATAGCTATTGATTGCAATAAGAACTGATTTTTATTTAGGATAATTTTTTAGATGGCCTTATATTTTAACTTTAATGGAAATAGAATTTCACCTTGAAATTTTGAGAGTGATTGGGCAGGATACTTCTATGTGGCAAAGCAAAAAAAAATTCTAATGCCTGCATATGATATCGAATTGCTGATCTTTTGGGTAAAGTGAATATAGATCTCAAATCTTAAAAGAACGTGAAGAAAATGAGTACTTGAACCCCTGCAGATGAGTGCAAAAAAATTAAAGATATATGAAAATTTTAGTAGCTATCAAAAGTGATTGCTATTGTGAAGCCTGCTGTTTTGTCTTAAAACATGGCAATAATGTGTAAATTAAATTGCATCAGGAAGTGTATATTATAGAATAATATCCTTGTCGCTTTTCATGCAGAGGTAGATAAATGGAAAATATATGATAATTATACAAGAAAGGGGATAAAAAATATATTTTAATCAGCTCAAACCATTTCAAGTTAGCCACTTGCAGAATGAAGACTTTTTTTTAAATCTAATTAAAATGGGTTGTTTTGAGGATAGGATTCAATAAAAATATGTCAGTCTAAGATATACATTTTAATAAAATTAAAGGATATATTATTATTTATAAATAAGTATGTTTCTTATAGGTTATAAAAGAAAGAGAATAGAATAGTCAATTTGATATTTAAGCTTAATGAAGTGGGAACATATGGTGTAGTAGTTTCTCCTCACAAAATAGATATTGCAGAGATGTATTCTTTGTATGAAATATGCTAAGATAAAGATTATTTATCTCTAAAATGCATTAAGTTTGATAACAAAACTATTTTAAAACTATTCCAAAAATTTTTATTCTTTGATATAAGGTGATTTTGTTCACAAAAATTATTAGTCTTTAATGTTGACATGACTGTTTTCTGGCATTTTTGGCATTTTTATCTAATTTTTGTAGAAGATTGAAGATAAAAATGACTAAGCAAGTTGGCCATTATCCTTCAGAAACTGTTGAGAAACTCTAAAGAATAAATGTAAGAGAATGTAAGACATAAAATATAATGATAAAGGTAAATTTCCCTAAGAACAATATAAAAATATCTATTATGTGTTCTTGCTTTTGTCAGGTCAGAAATGAAAACTGTATTAGACTTGCTTAACACCTACTTAAGCACTTTTGTACTTCCACACAACAACTGAGTCCTAGTACACCTTACGTTTTGACACCTGTTACTATAGGTGCTCATTCAACTTTATCTTCTGCTGTGTTCAAGATGATGTTTTTGAATACAACGTCTAAAAAATGAAGGGACAGATTGTTCTCTCTGCACCCTCGTTACGACTCACTGCCATACCTTACTTGAGAAACACTATTTTAGCTTGACAGGTTGTCCCTTTGAGCTACTTACAGTTGGAAACCAGATTGCACATCCCGTAGCTGCTTTGGGATACTGTTGATGAAGGCAGGCCTTTAAAATAATCAGTATTCAAGGTTTGGTAGTACAAGTTGTGAGACTAGGGTCAGGAAGATCATCGGACTGGAAGAAGAGGGGGAAAAGTGACTATTCTTAATTAAATGTCTAGGTCAGCAGGGGTCTAAGAAACCTAAACTATTTTATAATTGTACTGAGATGTCATTTGTAGTATTTGCCTTCATCACTGTACAGGCATTTGGTTTCATCTTCAAAAGCAATGAAGAGCAAAACTGCCAGTGCCCCAAGGAAGGCAGTAACAGCAAGTGGACCAAGTGCTTATGATCTTCAATACTAGATACAAGAGAAAATACAATTTAAAAGGCTGGTCCATGCAAAAAGATGAAATACTGCCATTTGCAACAACATGAATGGATCTTAAGAATATCATGTTAAGCAAAATAAGTCAGAAAATATTAAGAAATATATGATTTCACTCATGTAGGCTATAAAACTGAAAACAACACATGAACAATCAAGAAAAAATGCATAGACACAGACAACAGTACAGCGGTTATCAGAGGGAAGGAGGATAAGAGATAGTAAAAAGTAAAGCAGGCCAAATATATGGCTATGGAGGGAGATTTGGCTGAGTGGTGGGTACAAAATGCAAGTACAGATGATATATCCTAGAAATGTATACTTGGAATCCACATAATAATAAAAAGGAAGAAAAAGCCGATTCCACTAACAAATGCCCCTGATGAAGCAGCAAATATTTTCTTAAATCTCAATGCTTTTTAATATCCCATGTGATGAAATAAGAAACACACATGAAACACTTTTGATTCAAACCAATGTATGACAGTTGTATCAAGGAAAAGCACTTTTGATAGAATTACTAAAAGACAAATTTTGATTATTCAGATTTGGATGTTTGGCAGACATATTCTTAAAATGAAAGAAATGAGGCTGTCATTTCAAGAAAAATAAAAATGCTGCCGATGATAAAATATGAGCTCTCAAGTACAAATTAGCGTTTTGGAAAACTTGCACTGCCATCTTAAGCTTGTCATGTTCTCAAAATTTAAAGAATTTTCTGATGACATTGATCATGATTAACGAATGTGATCTTGATGTTGTTTAATGAAATATGCCAGCATTTGCAAGATCTGTAGAATCATTGGAACAATATTTTTCAAATTATGAATGTATAATATTACAAAATAATTCATACATAAAGTAAAATTTCACAGGGCAAAATAGATCAACAGATTTTAAAGAAAGAGAGTACACCAAGTTCTCAGATATGGTTTTAGACTAATCACATTATAACACTTGAGAACCTACAACTAGTCAAGTTTTGGTCTAGTATTAAAAAGAGATGCTTACAATTACCTTAATAAGCTGTTAAAAGAATCTTACTTATTCATGTCATGTGTGAGTAGATTTATTCATATACTTCAAATAAGTAGTATATTGCAACAGTTTGAATGCAGAAACAGATTATGAAAATCTCGCTCATTTCTATTGTGTCAGACATTTTATGGTGTTACAGAAATGTTGAATAATGCTACCCTTCACACTAAATTTTTACTGTAAAAAATAAATCTCATTTTAATAAAATTTTATTTTATTATTTTAAAAATATATTTTTTCAGTTTGATCAGTTTTAATTTCTAATATGGCATATATTGATAGACACGTCTTACATAAACAAGGTCACGTTGGCATCAATAATTTTTAACAGATTTAAGGTTCCTGGACCTGAAAGTGTTAGAACATGTGGCCTAGTAACACTAGAGCGGTTACAACCTCTCCCCAGACCTGTCTACTCATAAAAGACTACAGGGCTGACTGGTGGACTAGACATATCTTCACATTGTAGCGAGGAAAGTTGATTGCTTTTGCAGGCACCTCTTTACACCTTTTACAGTTAGGCCATGTGTTCTACATTAATAGAATATTGTTATAAATAAACAGTAAGAAATATAAATCTTGGGAGAAGTAATGTGTGATGGTGTTAAATCTTCCCCACGCCAGTATGTTTCCATTCTATGTTTCATACATTGATTATTGTAATATTCTTCAAAAAGTTTTGGTTGTTTCATTAACATAGATTTCATTGTCTTCCTTTATGTTTATATGCAAGATTATAAAGGTGTTATTTTTATTAGTGAAAAGGTAATAATGTTTCCATTATAATATTTAAGTGTATGTTATAAGAAAATGCTACTTTTTAAATATTTTTTATCTAACCACATCACCAAAATCCTTTATTAATTTTAGTATTTTTTAAATGGAAATGCTTAAATATTTTCCAGGGTTAAAAGTATTCTGTTGAACTTTCTTATGGTCATTTTGATTTTATTTGGTTTATTCCACTGGTCGCATTATCTCGATAATATTCATAAATTATTGCAATAGCAGTTGTCTTCTAGTTCCTGATTTTCACAGATATGGTTTTAATATTTTCCAGTTTAGGTTAATTACTACTCATTAATATATTAAAAGACCTTTGATATTTAGTAATTCACTTTACTTATATCTTACTAAGAGTTTACATAAACAATATCAGCATTTTTCTAAAATAGGCTGAAATTGTTTAAATAAATGTAGAATACTCAACTCTTTAAAGATAAGTTAAAAGGAGATATTTAATTATTTTCAAATAGTTTCTATGTTAACTTTAACTTTATTAATTCTGACCATTTTTATTTTGAGACATCTATTTCTTTTGAACAAAAAAACAACTTGAAGTAATATTAATTACTTTTACTATTCAGTCTTTTTTGCCACTATAATTAAAATTCTGATTGTTGGGTACATACAGATGTCTTGCTCATAATTCTTCATTATTATATATTTATCACTCTGAAATTTCACTCATTATGTTGTAATTTTTTCTGAACTTCTAACTTATATGATAAAATAAATTAACACAGGCCCAGCTGGTGTGGCTCAGTGGATTGAGTGCAGGCTGGGAACCAGAGGGTCCCGGTTCGATTCCCAGTCGGGGCACATGCTTGGGTTGCATGCCAGGTCCCCAATGAGGGCCATATGAGAGGCAACCATACATTGCTCTTTCTCCCTCCCTTCTCCTCTCTCTGAAAATAAATAAATAAAATTATTTAAATTAATTAATTAATTAATTAACACAGTTTTTTTCTTTCTTTGACTGTCTTCATATGTTCTGCCCATGATTTTATATACTTTCTTTACCAATTTCTCATAGGTATGTATTTTACATGCAAAATAGACATGAGATTTGCTTTTTATATGCTTTAGAAAACTGCATTAAATTTATATTTTAATTAGAAAGCATTTAGTATAGTGATGGGTATGTTTTGATGTCTCAGTTAATTACTCAAAAAATGTTTACAGAATAATTAAACAAGCAAAATGGAAGAAAAATCCCTTAGATACGGAATTGAATTTCTGAGTTATGTTACCAAGAATAGAAGTGTCAGAAAATGATACTGGCTAGCATGTGGTTTAAAGGCTACTAAGATAATATGGAGAAAAATATCACTGGACATAAAGAACTCAAGAAACTGAGGATCCAAGGTGATAGTTTGTTTATCTTCACGGATATTAAAGTCTCCTTGGGACAATGAAACACTGAGTATAGGAACAAAAGTCTCTGAGTTAAGTGCCACTGAATAAAAGAGAATATAAGTAGGGATCTTGAGCAGATGAGCTGGTAAACCTGACACTTTAAACATAAAAGTTGTTATTGTTTTTTGGATATAATTTGGTTGGTATTATGTTGTGTTTACAATCTTTAACTGTATTTTCCATCTTGAATGCTTTAGATGAATTCAAATTACAGTTTCAAAAAATAACTGCATATTTTTAAAAAAGCTATTTATTTTACTTATAACAATAATTTTCCTATCATTGTTAGGCTTGAAAATTTATGCATTTTATAATTTCTAGTATGCCAAACAAGAGAAGCTACATAATTATAGTGTCTAGTCCAAGTGAAAATATAAAGCCACTTATTAAAAAATTATTAAGAATTGCACACAATTTACAATAGCCAAGTGCTGGAAGAAACCTAAGTGCCCATCAGTAAATGAGTGGATCAAAAACTGACAGTAACCAGAGGGGAGGGGGAGGGGATAATGGAGAGAAGAGAGGGAAGGGTTTTCAGGAACATCTATAAATGACACATGAACAAAACCAAAGGGCGGGTAGGATCAAGAGTGAGAAGTGGGGTTAGCTGGGGTCGGGGGGAGTGGTGGGGGGAAAATGGAGACAACTGTACTTGAACAACAACAAAAAGTTAAAAAAATAACTGTGGTACATTTACACAATGGAATGCTACGCAGCAAAAAGAACGAAGGAGCTCCTACCCTTGGGGACAGCATGGATGGATCTGGAGAGCATTATGCTGTGTGAAATAAGCCAGGCAGTGAAAGATGTATACCATATGATCTCACCTATAAGTGGAATCTAAACAACAAAACAAACAAGCAAGTAAAATATAACCAGAGCCATTGAAATAAAGAACAAACTGACAGTAACCAGAGGGGAGGGGGAGGGGTATAACGGGGAAAGGAAAGGAAGGATTGTCAAGGAATAGGAATAGAGGACCCATGGACTAATCCAAAGGAGGGTAGGATTGCGGGGGCAGAAGAGAGTGGTGGGGGGAAATGCAGACAATTGTACTTGTACAACAACAAGAAAAGAATTGCAGGACAGCGATAGTTGAACATTAAACCAAGTGTGGCGTCTTTCTGATCACAAGGCCTAATACAACTATACAAGTGGCGCGCCTGGGAAGCCAGCCTGGTGCCAAGAGAAATATTTAAAATAATCTACACTGAATGTTGTTATTTTGATGCTTCAGTGAGTTTTGTTTTTTTGTTTGTTTTTAAAGATATTATAGATACATCACTAGTCCAGGCATCTGACATTAGCCATCTCTGTTTAGCAAGAAAGGTACCATGGCAGAATGGTAGAAACAGAACAGAAAGGGGGGAAATCTGAGAAGTTCACTGCTAATGTCTGCCATGTCTTGAATGATCACTTCCCCCAGTTGATCATGTCAGATAAAGAAGCCCTTTTGTAGGAAGTGTGAAAGAAAATTTAAGCAGAGAGGAAGCAAGAAGACGGCCACTGGGGAGCATCTTTGAGCAGAAAACCTGTCAGCTCAATACAAGGTTAGCTTCAATGAGAAGATGGATGTGCAGCAGACGAATTTGGGGAACCTAGTTAGATGAGACCAACGTCATGGTTCCCCTCTGTGGGGCCACAGAGCAGCACAGGGTCTCCAAGCCACAAGGGTAAAAAGAGGTGAAGTAGAGTCTATTTTGTGGAATGAAAGAAGTGAAGAGATTCTCAAATGTGCCCATAAGCCTAAGGGGAAAAAAAGGAGGGTAAGCGAAGCTTCCCATGCCCATTAAACAGGGTTAGAGCTAGTGGAGTGAGTGTGTTGCCTGCCACGTCTTTTACTTCAGGAGATGGAAACCGTTCTAATCATCTTTCAAATATTCATTCCAGTAGTCGGTCCTCTTACAGATGCCCACATGGAGATAGAATGGTACCTGAGAAAGAGAAGGAGGCTAATGTCTCTTTTAGCAGCCACTCGGGACACATCAGGACATAGAAGTAGACACAGTTAACAGAGGAAAGAGGGGTGAGGGGGGTCAAAGGTAAAGGAGGCCAAATATATGGTGACAGAAGAAGATTTGACTTTGGGTGGTGGGCACGCAATGCAATATACAGATGATGTGTCATAGAATTGCACCCATATCATCTTACTATATTGAAACCTATATAATCTTATTGCCAATGTCACTCCAATAAATTTAATTTAAGAAGACATATAAGTAGGCACCTCCTCTCCAAAGATGTCACATGAATTGATAAGCCTTCAGTGTTTAGAACTAATCCTAAAATGCAGGCAGGAAAATTGCTTAAAATGGCTGAGTTTTATTGAGTTTTATAATCATATTTTCTTTCTCCTGGTAAAATTGGTGTCCAATAATTTATACTATAGAAAACAACCTTCCTTGCCATGCATATTTGAGGTTTTATGTTTTAAAAATGTCATACTCACTAAACTAGCATTTGTCTTTTTCTCCATAAAAACCTATGTTTTGAAAGTAAATAATTATTTATGTCAGTAAAAGCAGGAAATAATCTATTACATTGATTTTCAACATCATGTATAATGGAATGTTCTGATATTTTTATAAAACTTAATTACTTATTGCAGTGTTACTATTATATAATCCTTTAAAAATGCTGGGTACCACTGGTTTGTGATATTATGACAGATTCTTACACTTTATCAACCATATAAATCTATTTTAGAACAATTCTACATGACATATTAAGCAAGCAAATTTTAACCTCAGGGCTACAAGTTTTTATATTACCTTTTCTGTGTTTAACTAGATTTTGAGTCTTTTATGCCAAGGGCAAAGGATAGACTATTTGCTATTTTTATTTGTTTTCCATCTTAGTGCCTGTTTTAAAATGACTCGAAGGTTGAATATATTAAACACTCGTGTTCTAAAATAAATCTAAACTATTAGCATGTTCTGAAGGAAAAACAACTCTATGCAGTATAGGTTCAAATCATCAAGACACATTGACTATCTGTTGATTTGTCACATAAATTCTACAGGAGAAGAACGTATCTGTCGCAGAATCTTTTCACAATTTTGAATTCAGAATAAGTTCTTTAGAATAGCCAATCATCCATATATAAAATATCTATATTACCCTTGAATAAGTTAACTTACTCATGAATTACGGATAGTTCCTGTGTTAGTGTGTTAGGGCTGCCATAGCAAAGTTTCACAAACTGTATGACTTAGAAATCACTGCCATACAGTTCTGGGGGTAAGAAGGCTGGGATTGAGGTGTCTGCAGTTGGCTCCTTCCGAAGTCTATGAGGGGGAACCTGTTGCATCCCTCTCTGGAGCATCTGGTGGTTTGCCCAGTGTTCGGTGTTCCTTGTATGTGGCAGCCTCTCTGCGATCTTCACAATGCTTATTAGTTTGCTTGCCACTGTGCTCAAATTTTCCATTTTTAGGGACACTAGTGACATTGGTTATGGGCCCACCCTATTGACAGCACCTGAACTTGATCATCTGCAAAGATACTATTTCCAAATAAGCTCACAATCACAGGTACTGGGGGTTAGGATGTGAGCATCTTTTGGGAATGTAATTCAACCCATACCAGTTATTTCTAAAAATATAACAGGCTTCAAATATTCAGTTGTACCAAATCTCTAAAATTAAACTTACTCTAACTTTTCCCCAAACCCTCCAGTTTCTGGTTGATTTTAAGATTACAGTTCAAGGTGAAATAAGAGGTTTCTTTTTTTTTTTTTTGCTTCCTCAATCCAAGCTGGTATCCAGGCCTCGTTTCCAGCAAGTAGGTATTGCTTTGGGAATTTTAGCATGAGTCTGGTAGTTATCATTACTTCTCATTTTACTTGTTTTTTGGGAGTCTCATAGGGAAGACATGAGATTATCAGGTGTGACTAATAAGTAATTATATTATTTCTGTGGCTCTGAAAAAATATGATTCAATAATATCTGATTCTTCATCATGACCTTTAAGAAGAGATTTCTCTTTGAAATGCCTAATTATGGCCCATTAACTGGAAATGATTTCAAAAGTCTGCTGGTTAACTACAAAATTATTCCCTACTCTGACATCAAGAAACTATATTCAAAAACATGTATTTTCTGTGCCAGATTTAGAGGCAAAGGGCATTGCAATTATAGAGACACTCTTCCCAAGGACCATATGAGGGACCTGGTTGAAATCAAGCATGTGATATTAATACTTAAACAGGTACCTGACATTTCATCAGAGGATCCACAAGTCTTGGAAGCTGAGAAGTGAGCCTTGAACATACCTTTGAACTGTGGAGTCCTGCATGGGGAAATAGGGGAAGAGGAGGCTACTTCATTTTATCTTTATGTATACCTCCTCTTAAAGGGACTTTTATTTTAAAATCTCAAGTCTCAAAAATAGTTAATTAATATAAAACATATGTTGAAAATAAGGAAGCCTACAGTAAACTGTCCATAATGATGAATCAATCTCTTTTTCTCCAGTAAACTTTGTTTTAATCCTTCATTTGATATTATTCGCAGGTCAGATATTGCAAAATGTGAGGAAGGTATGACTGAAGAGGCCTAGTGAAATTAAGGATTTCAACTTAGTTCTTGATTGGTTCTTGAACTGAGAAAACAGTATGAAGACTATGTTAAAAAAAAACAGCTGAACAGTGTGGCAGCTACTCTTCATGAACTATCCTATAACACCTTAATTTTGACAAAACGTGTGTTTTTTGGATCAAAGTTGCTAGACGCTGTCTAAATTAGAGTCTAAAGAAACTGGTGCTTGACAAGACTTTCTTAGTTAAGGGAAGCTTTTGAAAATAAGTGATGCTAGAGCTTGGACTTCAATAATCAGATGTTGTTATCCAGGTGAGGAAGGAGAAGTAGGGTGTGACAGGCTTTGGGATGTAGTTGAGAAAGCACTTGATATGTTCAGTGTACCAAGAGTAGTTGAGTGACATTAAGACAGAAGAGAGTTTGGGGGCTTTGGGGTCACAGAGTAAGTTAGTGGTTAGGTAAAGATTTGCCTTGATTGTATATGGTTTAAGCAGTGACGTAAGTGGCAAGCAACTTATTTAGAATTACGTCTGCGAGGCAGCGAATATATAAAGAAGAGGTGGTAGAAGAAGACATCATTCTGATATAAACTACAAAAGTGGACGGGAGGTAGAAAACAGGATGACATTCAGCAGCTATCTAAGAGAATACAAAGCACACTGGTGAGGACCAGTTGCTTAGGGATTTCACAGAACTAGGTTTAAGACCACCACTATTGATTTCCTCTCTCCTTCTCTCTCTCCATCCCTCCCCCTTTTCTTCCAACATGCCCTAATACACTTAAAGACATTTAAATCATACAAAATATGTTATTTAATACCAAAGAAATAAGTTGGAAATCAATAACAAAAAAAAGGCACAAGAAAGTGAAAATTAAACAACGCTATTTTTAATAGCCAGTGAGCTAAACAGAAATCACAAAGGTAGTTAAAAGTACTTTGAAAACAAAATAAAAAGTCAAAGATTATGAAGATGTAGATCTTTAGGAAAAAATATGTAGCTACAAATGACTATGTTAAAAAAAGGGAGAGATATAAAATCCATAACTTATCCTTATATCTTAAGACACTAGAAAAAAATTCAGCAAAATACTAGTCAACTGAGTCCAGCAGCATATGCACACATGGATTGCACACTATGACCAAGTGGGATAAATAAAGAAGGAAAGAATAATTAAACATAAGAAAATCAACCAATATATCATATTAATAACATAAAGAACAAAATGACATATTTTATTCAATGAATACAGAGAAACCAATTTGAAAAAAACAATAATATCTTTTTATGATAAAACACCCCAAAAAAACAAGGAAAAGAAGAAACTTTCCCCAGTCTGAAAAAGATAACTTATGAAACACCCACAGCTAGAATCAGACTTAATGGTATAAAATTGCAAACTTTCCCCCTAAGACCAAGAACAAGATAAGGATGTCTTTTACCAACTCTTCTCAACTCTGAGCTGTAGATTCTATCCAGAGCAATTGGCAAATAGAGACACAGAAAGACATTAGATTGCAAAAAAGAAAGTAAATCTGTATTTGCAGATAACATGATCTTTTATATCAAGATCCTGAGGAATCTTCAAGAAACTGAAAATTAGATTAAGGCTGGATTTATATATCAATATAGTAAAATTGAGAGTCCAGAAATAAATTTTGACATCATATGGTCAATTTTACAGAGGGCATGATGATGATTCAGTAAGAAAAGAATAGTCTTTTAAATGTATGGTTTTGAAACAAGTATTAGAAGAAAATGTAAAAGTACTTTTGTGTGATCTTGGATGCATTTGTAACCAAAAATATAAGTGACAGAAGAACAAAGACATGACCTCTTTAGAAACTTTTCTTTCCCTTGATTCGTTTAGTAGTATAATTAAGGTCAAAATATATTTTCTTCAAAGAATCTATTTGCGATTTTAAATCTAAATATGTCTTTATCAACTATCAGAATTAAATTCTAATTATTTTTAAGACAACCATATTAGTAGCCTTCCCCTAACTTTATAATTTCTTGTTGGAGTATGACATTTATAATACACAATAGGGTCTCTTCAACATTAACATTGGGACTTCTTTATATTCCTTTATGTTGATTGATAGCTTAAAAAACATAATCTCTCTCAAAATAAGTCATCTATTAATATGCAACCTGAAAGTATAGATAGTATTAAGTTGAAATAAATACAAATGTAACAAACATCAAAATTCAATAGCATCTTTCTTCCCTAGTTCTAATATTAGCACTCACATGCAATCCGTTCAAGCTATACAAGAAAATGTTGGTCACACAAAATCATATTATTGTAGTTGAATAGCATGAGAACAAATTATCTTTAACCTCTTCCAAATATTAGAAAAAATAGTGATTTCTTAGTTTATTCTCTATAAAACAAGAAGTGATGAATCTTAGTGCAAATTAAGAACTTTCTATAGGTATGTATAAATTGTGTTTCCTCATTTCATACGT
Organism: Micronycteris hirsuta; assembly: GCA_004026765.1. NCBI lineage: Eukaryota > Metazoa > Chordata > Mammalia > Chiroptera > Phyllostomidae > Micronycteris > Micronycteris hirsuta. The sequence continues at coordinate 98,627 of PVJI01001389.1, forward strand.
GGAAGCCCTACCCCCAATGTGATTATATTTTGAGACAGGACTTTTAAAGAGGTAACAATGTTAAATGAGGTCATAAATGTAGGGCCTAAATCCAATATGACTCGTGTCCTTGTAAGAGGAGGAAGGAGCACCAGGGATGCTTGTGCCCAAAGAAATGGGCATGTGAGGACGCAGCCATTCACAGGACAAAGAGAGAGGCCTCAGGGAAACTAAGCCTGCTAGGACCTTAACATCGGACACTTAAATTCTGAAACTGTGAGAAATAAATTTCTGGTGTTTCAGCCACGCAGTCTATGGTAATTTGTTATGGCAGCGCTAGCTGACTGATATACTGATAATGGAATTTATCACAAAATAGGATGAGTATGAAAAGGTTAAAGCCCCAAATGAGAGTATGTTTGACTAAAAGAATGAAAAAATATTGAGGTGACTATTTTCATGTGGTAATAATACAGGACACTTTCTATAGTTGTTCAAAACTATCCCTTTTAGGTTCAGCCGCTTCTATTTAAGGTAAAACATTTGAAAGTGCAGTACTAGTCTAGATTTCCAGGATTTTTTAAAAAACATTTGTTGCTGTCATAGGACAATGTTTACTGAATGCCCTCTGTATAGGAGGCTTTGTTCCAACACTGAAAACAAAGAGGTGACTGAAATTGAACAAGTCTCTGCTCCAGTGGAGCTTGCATGCAGTGAGGGAGACAGATAATGACAATTATATGTTTTGTCAGTTAGTACGTAGATGTGACAGAGAAAAATAAAGTAGGAAGAATGGAGTATTTGGGAGTGCTACTTTATAGATTATATATTAAAAATTAAAAGTATTCCTCAGAGGAGGTAGCATTTGAGAAGAAGAGCAATTTCTTCTATTTGGTACTAGCACTTAAAAAATATATTTTTGTCAGTGGCAAAGATGACACAACCAGTCAGGATATCCCACGTTCCTGGAACATTTTTCCAAACTGTGACAGAGACAAACCAGGAGTTGTTAGATTCATCAGTTCCTACTTACATTGCCAGTGTGACTTGAATAAAAATATCTAGAACATGTGTTTTTGTTACTTAGATGCCCAGGATAGAAAATAAATGCCTTCAGGCTAAAGATTGCATTTTCAACTTCAGTTTTGGTTTAAATGCTTTCATCTTGAAGAGATAAAGAGAGCATGCGAGATCAAACAAATTAATTAAATGGGTGATGAAGAACATGATAAACATTTCTGGAGCAAGTATTCTAACTTTTTTTTTTTTTTAATCTCAGATGAATCTTGTGAGAATGTGTTTCAGAGTGAAGACTTTCTAGACAAAAAAGAAAAATAAGAGGAGCAATGGGTTTGGCCAAAGGAGAATGAGGTTAGGTTAGATTATTTATAAGAGATAATATTCCTTTAAGGAGTCATTAAATCTCTTCCTCTGAATTTCACACATTGTCAGATTTCAAGGGCACAGGGGTGAGCAGATGGAGGGCCCCTGCCCCTCTGCCCCCTGTGGACAGGAGCTGGGCCCTGTGCACTGCTGGTCACAGTGTGAATCTATGCTCCAGCAGTCTGTTGTGTCTGTACGTTCTTAAAATACAAAGGCATGTGTGACCTTGTCATTGAGCGTCCACTATTTCAAGCTTCATTGCCAAAGTGTCTGCACATACAACTTACCTGATCAGACTGTTGGAAACACCTGGAGAGCTTGGAGAGGGCTGGGATCAGTTGCAGCTGTGATGGTGAGCACCGCGTACCTATGTCAGATACAAATATGGCCCTGACTGTGTATCTCTTAAAGTTATATATATATATGCATATGTGTGTTTTCGGGGCTCATGCATTTACATGTTGGAAGTTGAATGCAATTGGTAAAAGCCAGGAATGTGTCAAAGAAAATCCAAATCTGAATATTAAAGCAGTAAAAACAGATTTTACTCAGGACTATTGCAATTGAGGAAAACAGGCCTCAGTATACAACCTGGCTCAGTTCTGAATACAGCATGGACAAATAGGAATTTATAGTCAAAGAGCAGGGTGAGGGGTCAGCGGATAAGAAATTACTAAGAGGATGTAACAGGGGTATAGAGGATTCCCTCTAAACCAACCTGAAAATATTCTTGGCTGAAGAAAGGCCAGGGTGATCAGATGCCCCCTGGGGATGGCAAGTGATGAGGGACACAGTCAGAGATCTAGGGTGATCAGATATCAAGTTGAAGGGGTCTAGTAAAATGGACTTAGCTGTGTTCTGCTAAAATTGGGCTCGTAGGAGAGTGTATAGTTGGACTAAAAGGTGCAGAAGCCAGACTGCAGTTTGGTCAAGCAAAGACCTTTCAAAATGTCTACAAATCAGTTATGAAAGAAACAATTTTGTCTAATTATTGCAAGTTGTGATTATTCTATTTTCAAAATAATTTGAAGAAAACAGTGACTTTAAGAAAATATAAAATATATGTTTAATTATATATTAGAATTATTAAATTAACAGAAAATATTTGAACTAAGAATTGAGCCATATTGAGAAATACGAATGCAGTTTTATATAGAAAGCTACTTGTTGGGATTTAATCATGGATGGAATTCAAAGAAAGTTTTGTTAAAAAGTAGTATGTTCTTCAAATATGTAAATGCCTCACATTATCCTTCTATTTGTCACATTGTAGCTGAGAAATATTACTTTAGTCCTTCCATGATGGACAATTATTTCAGACAATACCTTTTGGAAAAAAAATACAGAAAAACAACTCAAATTATCTTAGTGATAAAGGATACTCTACTGAAATGTTAAAGCAATCGCCAAAGAAATTAAAGAAAGGATTTAAACAAGTCACATGACCTGCAGGAAAACAGCTAGACTTCAAAGAAGTATATTTCAGCGGGATTACTTTCTATCCTTCCTATGTGCTACGGATAGTCTGACTTCATTCTGTTCTACAGCATGTTCGTTCCTCAATATCCAGGGGGATAGAACATACAATAGGTGTCCAATACGGCCACTTAATTCCTAACATCACAGAAGGACTTACTACCTTTATATTACTAAAGGACATTCTAATTTTAAACAAAAACCCACCGATTGGTCTTAGTTCTGAACTCCGAGTTAAACCAGGCAATCTTCCATTACATGACAAGTAATATGTCTTTAAAGATTTGAAAATGCATTCCACATTACAAACCATATTTTTGTTTTTGCATTTACACTTCAATACCCTGCTTATTTTCCTCCTGAGCTCACTCTGACTTGATACTGTATCTATTAAAATCACCATCAAGAATTGAACACAATCTTTGAACCATGGAAAGTAAATATGAATAAGAATGGAAGAATGGATCTAAACTTCTGAAATGACATCACCTTTTTATAGTTGAATTTCCACTTAGTGTATCTTTGTAGCTATATCAGTTTTCATTTTTAAAGTTGTGTTAATTCAGCACATACCTATATATCAAAATACATTATTTAACTTATTATATTAAATACTATCAAGATAAATCTGCACAATTAATTAAATATATTTTCCTCAGGTAAAGAATATTTCATCAATTCATTTTAATTGTTTGAATCTATTAATCAAATTTTTGGAAGTTTTTATAAATTTGTATATTTTTAATTTTATTATTTAATAGTTTCCTCTTATCTTTTTACTTTAAAATTTATGAATAAAAATTCTGTGAATTCACATCTGCGAGTGTGGCTAAATTCTATATTTCAAGTTTATAATTTTTACATAGTAGTATTAAAAACTATATTACAATGAATAAAATGTAACTTAACTCAATTTTATTCAATATAACACATTAAAACATATACTAAAGATATAAATTTTGTGTACATATACATATATACACATACAATTTCACAAATGTAAGCATTTTATAATAGTATGTGATAAAATTGCATGTGTATTTTAGGGAATCTATGCCAAATCCTAGTATAAATGGGAAAACAATAAAATAAAGATTAAATAAAAATAACACATAAATAAATAATACATTTTATCATTTTCAGTTAAACATCTACTGCATTAAGTTATTTAATTAATTTGTTATGTTCTACCCTCTTGAAGCATCCCCCACTTTATATTTTGAGTAGCTAGTCAACACTCCTCAATTCATAATACAAGAGGCATCTACAATCTCACATGCAAGGTATTTGATATACTAGAAGTGAAGTTAATTTTACTTTGAAAACATCACCTAAAATAGTGAAGTAATGTCTTACTGAGTTCTTTAGTGAAAACTTCTAGACTTCTTAGTTGTGATGTTTACGTCATTCTCTTCAGATGTCAAATATATTTTGTTGGGCAAATGGCTTTAGCCTTCTCAGCAGTAGTTGAGAATTTTCATAATAGTGTGTCCTCTGTGGATACATTATATTCTTCTTAAATATTAAACCTAGATCATTTTGTAAATGGCACTGTGCCATCTTTATTTCACAAGTCCATTAGTCATAACATATTTTTGTTTTAGATAGTATATTTTCTGGTCATTCTTGTTGCTGGGTTTTCTAAAAGGCTACCATTTATAAATTCATATTAAATAAGTCATACATATCCAATAATTCTTCTTTTAAACTTCTGAGCTTATTAGTTTTTGGCAAAATTAACCTTGGCAATTCTGAGTTTTTAAAAGAGGCCTCATATTGATTGCCACCACCGCTCATAATGCGGTTCTACATTACATCCTCAATACCTATTTACTGGACGATGGGAAATAAAGGGAGAGCAACGAAAAGTGATGGCTGCAAACACACACCTGCTGCCTGCACACACACAGTTGCATCAAATGAGATGAATAACAATGTGGTCCGAAGTTACAGTCACTTTATTTATAGGAGAATGTTATTAACAAATGCATGAAACTTTAGAACCTCTGGGTTGTTCATGACATCTGATGAAACCTCTGAAACTTTCAAAAAAATGACAATAATATGAACTCTTTCCTCCTATGTAGTCTTTATTTTCCATGTTCTAAGACTTTTTTCAACTTTTCCAAGTACTTTTAATCACTGATGATGTTCAGACATTGCAGCGGTGCATTTTTACTTGGCAAATTGATTCAGCTTTTAAGCAATCTTTAGAATTCAAACAAAATTTGTTATTCTGCTGAGTCTGGCTAAATGTTATTCTTTATGTGTCAATCAAATGCATTTATAACTCATGTAAAGAAAAGTATCTGCACTTTATTCACTCGCTTAATGTTTCACATGAATAGAAATATATGTTCTCATTTTAGATTCCTTAATTTATGAAGTTTTTTTTTTAATATTTGAAATATCTTAGTTTGGTATTTAAAGTTTTATAGGGCCAAATGTGCATCATTTAAGTAAGATTTGATAATTGTCCAGCAATGGCTCTGTCATAGGTGAGAAAGATACTTTCTTTCTGCCATAATACGATGGTATATCATAGTATATCACTGCCACCCACATGTTCTGTGCAGTAAGAACTTATAGTAGATTTGATATAGAAAGGCAGGATTTTCAGTTAGTGAGATGTGTTCAAAAGTTTTCTTTGTCATTTAATAACTCTATGATACAGTTATCAATTTGTTGAATTATAAGATGAAGTTGTATCTTGCTCACGAAATTATGTTAAGTGAGATGTAGATTAAAAGCTTGGTATTTTGTGCTTTAAACAAACATCTTTCAATTTCTTACTTTCTAGACCTTTTCCTCTATTGCTCAGAGAGTAGTGAAAATCCATTTCCTGTTCCGTATTAGTTTCCTAGGGCTGCCATGACAAAGTCCTACCAGCTGGCTGGCTTAAAACAAGTAAAAACTATTCTCTCAAAGTTCTGGAGGCTAGAAATTCAAAATCAAAGTATTGACACGACCTTGCTCCCTCCAAAGCTTCTAGGGGAGAACTGTTTGATGCCTATCTCTTGGCATCTAGCATCAATGGACATCCTTGTCATTCTTTCGCTCGAAGCTAAATAACTCCAGTCTCGGTCTCCATCTTCACAGGGCTATCTTCCCTTCGTGCCTGTCTCTGACTTTCACACATCCTTCTCTCTTGTGAGAACAAGTCACTACGGATTAGGGCTCATACCAATGATGTCATCTTAACTTGATGACATCTCCAAAAACCCTATTGTCAAATAAGATCACATTCATAGGTAGCAGGGATTAGAACCGAGATATTTCCTGGTCCACGATTCAATCTTTCTATTTCAAGAAACTTTCAAGATACATATTCCCATCCAAGCCAATACCACAATCTTTTCTACCCTCAATTTATACTCTCTATGTACACACTGGTTTAAAAATCTAATTAGCCCCAAAACAATTGTAGAAATGCTACATTTATCATTGTATTATCACGTAGAGTTATTTTCCTTTTTCTTTGTTTTTGAATCACACAATATTAATTGCTATAGACAGAAAAATATCTGAACAACATGATTCTAATGTAGTTTATTAGGCTGTAATATATATACATAAGATTATATTAAATATTACAGAAACTAAAATCTTGGCCCTTTCTATCAACTGTTGTTGGAAAAATAATAAAACGTTCTCCCTGCTTGGACATATTATGTCTTTTTGGAGCAACAGTGAAGTGAACCATTAAAAAATAAAACACTCCATTGAACCAAAAAAATGAACTGATTGGGAAAACAAATGCCTTAGGAAAAAGCAGGTTTTGTGATCTCTGCCTTCATGTGTCCTTGTGTCTTTGATGGATAATGATGAAAGCTGAATTCTAAACAAAAGTGTCACAATGACTGTAAGTCTTCTTGTTTTGCATATCAAGAGAAGTTTTAAAGAATCCCTCAAACTGCTCACCAAATGGAAAGTGACAAATCAATGAGAAAATCACTCTATCAAATTTACAATTTTATAATATATTTCTTAATGACAAATGAGACATATATTTCATGTGCTTTCGATTTACTTGGTTAAAGAAACAGCAAATAAATCTGGTCTTGGATTGCTTATAAGTTGATTGTTTTCCAAGTTTGCAAACATAAAACTCATCTTACAATAATTCATATTTAATATACTTCTTCACTTTGGCTATTATTTTTTGTGTCATTTTAACAGAATTTAATATGATGTTCATAGAGGAAAAGATACCTTTCTGAAGAAAGTAATATATTAATAAATCAAAGAGTCCTTTTGGAATGTGTTGGCTGGGAAAATAGACTCAGAGCTAATCTTAACTTGAAAGGAAGATTTACTCATAGGATATCTATTCATCTAAACATGTGACTTACTTAAACTGGAAATCAATGAAAGATTAGATCAAGGTAAAGGGGAATTAGAAGTTCCAAACAGGACAGGAGCAGGTGAGACTGTTAAAGAGGGTAAATAGGGTAGACCTGACTCTGACAGTGCAGACAAAATTTGAGCACAGGTATGAAGAAGGTTATGCAATCAGCCAAATGGAAACATAAGGAAAGAACTGCCCACCCGGAATGACCAGCTAGAGTAAATACTCCGAAGCAGGAGTTGCTGATACACATGAAGGATACCAAAGAGGCTATGGAAGGAAAAGCAAGGGGGAGAGAAAGATGGGTAAATACTAGAGAGATTACAGGCACAGGTATTGTAAAGTATCATGGACCCTCGGTGGGTGGATGGTGACATACAGTGCCTCTTGTTGAAAAATGTAAGTTTGATCACTATGAGAATAGACTGTAAAGTGTATGAGAAAAAAAAGAAACACATAAACGCATATACTATTGGTATCATTCTCAAAAGTAATAATGGTTGATTGGGCCACCAGAATAGGTGGCAAGCAGCAGTCATTTCTGTCTGATATTTTGAAGGCAGGATTAGCACCATTTTGTGATTTGATAGGGAGATGGTGAAAAGTGTGTTGAGGGGGAGGGGAGAGTCAAAGACAAATCTAATTCTAGAATGTTAACCTCATTAACCAAAAAATAAATAAATAAATAAATAAAGTGATTAACTTCGAGGAGGAGGTGTGTGGGTAGATCAAATGTCAGTGCATGTGTGTGATTTGGGACAGGGGATACCAGGAGCTCAGTTTGGGCTCAAGTAAATTACAGATATGTACATATCCGCCATTCACTTAGCAGCATCAAATGGTGTCAGAATGTTGTAGCTTGCACTCTCCTTTCTCCCTAATGTCTTGACCACAGAGACTCAGACAGGGGACATGGGGTAGAGAAGTACAAGGTGGGACAAGGTTAGCAGAGAGAATCGGTCTTCCCTTTCCTACTGCAGGACGTGTCTGTTGTTTATTAGCCACCCAGATCAAATGACTAAATGTCGAGATTCTACAACCTTCCTAAATTAACAAGTTATGAAAGATATTTTATCATGTGGTGCCACTTGCTGAAATGTCAGGCAGGTCAGGTAGTAGAATAAGCTTATCAGAGAAAAGCAGTCTTTGCTCAGGTAAGGAGAAGTCATAAAATTTTAGATAAACTTCTGTGCTGCAACATTGGATTTTATTTTTGAGAATGTGTTCACAAAAAGAAAAATTTTGTGTGGCTATAATATGTTGGATATTGTTAAGCCTCAAGAATACAATGACAAATTTAAAATGTCCTTGAAAAATATTTTTTAGTAAGTAGTTCTCTTACATAGAGGTATTGTCAAGAAAACAGATAACGGGGTTCCAAATGCAAACATACTGAAAACCCACAATCTCTGTCTCTCAGGGATGGCCTCTAAGTTCCTATGTTTTAACTGTTTCTCAGTTTCCTGGCTGCAGAAGTTTAACACGGGTGAAGTTTCGTCTCATGCTTAGACGGTCTCCAAATCTCAAATGATCAAAAGAACAAACAAAATTGCTGTCCTAAAGTCCAGTAGTCTCTACATGCAACAGTCTCAATTGCACAGTATAAAGGTTTAGTGAAAACACAGATTGATGACTATGAGTTGCAGGAGGCAGAATCGTTGGTCCTAGACTCCCTCTAGAGAAGACACCAGACTCTATCTTCAAAGTGGTGTAGTCCTGCGGGAACATGAGTCTAAATACAGATAGAAGTAAATATCCATCAAATTTCACTACTGATAAGATCAAAGATCTGATCCTAAAGACAGAAGAGAAAATTGGCCCTTACCCTGAAAAGCAAACAAATAGCTTTCCTTTGACTGCCAATGTATAGGTCCCAATTCCTTATCAGAGTTGTTAAGCTGACCCCAGCTACACACCTGATCAGTCTTACTAAAAAGCTTTTCTTATTGGTTGCCTACCAGAGGAAAGGGCTTGTTCCTCGTGCCTGGAATAATGGAAATGGTGATTTCACAGTTGCGATGGACCAGTGATGTGCCTCCTATTTTTTCTTTCCCCTTTTGAAATGGGAGTGTCTACATTGATTGTCCTGTCTTTTACTCACAGATGTATGTTGGGTCTGTTGTAGGAGAGAGCAGGAGGGTCGAATTCCATATTTATTATCCTACAGGTATTTGTATTTGAAACCTCTCACGAGGAAGCCACATCCAACAGTCAAATCTTCATCTGCACCTGTTTTGGATAACATGACCTAACTTAAAGTAGACTAGTTTATTTGAACTTCAAGACATAATCCATGTTAAAATGAGATAAAACTTTGGTATCATGGAAAAACATCAGTTTGCATGTCAGAGCAAGTTCATTATTAGAAATTTAAAATGACAATAAAAATATTTACCATTCCTCCCATAAAAATATTTTTTTCCCTGTCCTTTCAATCTTGACTGACACTGAAATGAGTTTGTTCAGCAGAGTTCCAACTACACTGTGCCAGTTCTGGACCTGGGTTTTAAGGGACCTGGCAATTTCTGTTTCACTGTCTTGGATATGTGATTTACTTGTGAAAAGTGCTGGCTTTCCTGGGGAAGAAGACAAACGGAAAGGATGACCCATAAGCTCCCAGTTTTCCAGTTGAGGTAGCAGACATACCAATATGTTAACTTGGATTCTGAGTCCCAGTCCTGTTTCCAGACGATGTTCCTTATCTGAACCCAGCCCACAGCACAGAATTGTGAGTAAATAGAGATTTGGTGTTTTAAGCCACTAAATTTGGGGGTATATTTTTACATGTCAGTTTTGGCAATTTAAATACTGTCTTTGCCAAGATGTAAAAGGCTTTAGGTCCTGGATCTTTAAATTTAAACACAAAAACTTTTGTATATTTCTCATTACTTTGAAGTTCCCATATTATCTTCTTAGTTTCCAAATTCTGATTCTCTAACGCCATGGATTCATTCCAAAACTCTTTCCTAAATTATTGTAGCAATACACACAATGATTACTTACAAGAGCACCCGCCCACACCATGCTGAGGAGCGTTCACTGGCTTTTGACCAAACACAGGCTGACCCCTACGCCCTACCTGCCCTATTCACAGGATCTTGCCCTAAATAACTTGTTTTTGTTTCCCCTGATGTAAAAAGTCCTCAAAGGGAAACATTTTGCCAATGGGGAAGAACTGAAACAAAAATTGGTCGAAGCACTAAAAAGCATCAAAATAGATGAGTTCAAAAACAGTTTTGAGCAGTGGAAAAGACCTCTCCATAGGTTTACTGCATCAGACAGGGAGTATTTTGAAGGTGACTGAAGTTTAAATATGTAAGAATAAATTTTAAAAATTTTATAAATCCAACTTTTTTGCGTCCCTATATATGCATGGATATGTGTATATATACACATGTACATACACACATATACATATGTATGTATATGTACATGCATATATGCATACAAAATTTGTGCATAAATGTTTATATAAATTCATAAATTTAGCCTATTAGAAGGCTTCATTACAGTTCACAAATTATACATGTGTGCATATATGTATATGTGCCTGAGTATACATACATATACATATATACACATGCATGTATGTGTATATGTGTGTGTGTATATATATAAACATATATATATATATATATAAAATTCCAGAAACACAGACTTCTTTAGAGCATATACTTAACAGAAGATCCTTTAAGAGTTCTCAAGTAGAGCCTCAATCAAGGAGTATCTGTGTTCAAATTAGATATTGAGTCTCGTAATTGTTTCCACCACAGATTTTAAGGATATATTTTTCATTATACTTCGGAAGGATTTTCAGTTTCATGTAGAAATGTTTTAAGTTATGATATTACTTCTGGCTAAGGTGTTTTTAAATTTATTTTTCTAAAGATTTTATTTATTTATTTTTAGAAAGTGGAAGGGAGGGAGAAAGGTAGAGAAACATCAGTGTGTTGTTGCCTCTCACACTCCCCCTACTAGGGACTTGACCTGCAACCCAGGCACGTGCCCTGACTGGGAATTGAAACTGCAACCCTTTTGTTCAACTCTTTTGGCCCTCAATCCACTGAGCCACATCAGTCAGGGCTGGAAAAAGTTTTTTTTTTTTTTTTTTAATAAGACCAATATAAGTGGGTTCTTATTGAGATTACTGAAATCAAACTATGCAAGAAAGGAAGCTTATCTGACAATAAAATGTGCAATTTTCTAGGGTAAAACCCAGTTAAAATATCAACAACACAGAAATATTTTTCTTTTAGACAGTCCTCCTAATTTAGAAATTACTCTAGAGTAGAGAGGAATTCATATTAGTATCTCAATGAAATCCAACTCAAGTTTGAACTGGCAGAGGCTGGAACACAACACTTTTGCATATCAGTCTTGACTCGATATCCAAAGGAAAAATACTGAAAGAATCAGCCATGATAACATCCTAACTTCTGCAGAACATTAAACCTTTCTACGATTTTTATTCGATTTTTACTCTCAAGAGATGACATTTCCTTTGTGGACGGTTGGTAGGGCTGGCCCATGGGGGATCCTATTAGAATAGAATACTTTAGAGACTCTATTATAGTCCAGTAGTAATTTTGCAGGTACTCGGGGAGGCACTATGACTGAACTCTCACATGTAACACACTACAACTGAATAATTCTTTGCTCTCAAACCATGCCTGTTTTTTTTTTTCTTTTTACTCTTTAATTGACACAAGGAAAAGTATCCATTTACTCTATCAGAAATGAAAACTTCTTTCCAATTTCCTGATTACTTTAATCTATATGGAGAAAATAACAGTGGGCTTTTTGATCCCTTTAATTTTTTTCTATGCACTGTCCCCTTTCAATTTACACTGTAGTGCGAAAAATTTATTTAAAATAAATTCAGGCTAACGGACACAGGTAGCCACTACCAAAAATCATACTTAAAGAAAAGAATGCTTTCTCATGTGGCTGTTGATAAACTCTATATTTAGCAGCACATGCATAATGCTTTGTTGAGGAATATATTGCAACATACCAGGGCATCAAATTGCGAAAACAAAACAAAACAAATAAAAAACAAACCCATAGAAACTGATTTTCTTTGCACCTTCATTTATTACCAGCACGGGGAGATAATGTAAATTGAAGGGTGTAGAACAATTGGAGGGGAAGCATACAACTTTTACATATGTATAAAAAGTTAAGCTTTAAAATACTACAGAGTATATGCTTTTAAAAATAGGTGAACTCTTCAAAATTTAGATGTATATGAGGAGGATAAGCATGTATGAAGTAACTTTTTCTACAATAATTATGTATTATTATTTATGTAGTTAAGGTATATTTTGTAAACTTTCACAGTTTATATGTCAGATGTTTGCATTCTAAACAGATACTGATTTCATAATTTTTTCTTTTTTTAATAGAATAGTAAAATTTTAGTTAAAGCATTAAAGTAATGGTTGACAGCATTAATCAGCACATCCAACAAGTGTTATTTAAGTTTGCAAATTAAACTACATCAATTTTTATATTAATCCCAATACCAATTTTCTCATTATATATTTAAAATTCAAAATTGTTTCTTTTTAAAAAAAATTTTGAATTTATTAGGGTGGCATGGGTCAACAAAATTATATAGGTTTCAGATGTACAATTCTATAACACATCATCCATATATTGTATTTTGTGTTCACCACCCAACGTCAATTCATATTTTTCCTAAATAATAAATAAGCAGTCAGATTTAAGTTTCCCTGTAAGTTTCTCTCAGACCTTTGCATTAACATTATTTGGTGGCTGACGAGGTCTGTGAATATTTGTTACTTGTTTGTTTAGTTTGCTTGCTTTAGGTCATGTGTCATAAATAGGCATATTTACACTTATAAATAAGCACATAATTGTTCAGTATCTGAATAAACACATCACTTTTTCTCAGGTAGTATTCAAAAGCTGATTTAAGCTAATCATCCAAGTTCTGAGTGGCCATCACCAGAATTTTAGAAGAAGGGTAAATAGTGTGAGGCAAAAATACAGTTAGATTTTTTAAGAAGTCTGAAGGAAGTAAAAAATTGTTTAAAGTATTTTGAATATATATACACATATGAGACTTCAAAATTAACTACTAATGTAATCATCATCTATTGTAGAATTAGAGGTATTACAAACATCTTGAAACCAATAAAAATATTAATTTGACAAGACATAGATATTTTCATTTAGGTAGCCATAAAACAAAAAAGAAAGTATGAAAAGTGAATATATAGTATGGATGACAGGAGCTATTTTAAATATATAAATATAAAAATAAAATATACTCAACTGTGTTCCCTGATAAAAGATGTATGTGCCCAATGTTTCACAGAAACTGCAAGATGCAACTGCAGGCAGTCCCTATTTTGCATTGACCTCATTAACTGAAACCCAGGCTTACTGGAATTATATCCTCCAGATATGTCCAAATTTCAGTTAATATGGTTATTTGCAAAGTAAAGACCACCTGTACAGTTTTTATATGTAAGCCTCTGAATAATAACAAAAATATAAAAAAATATTTTATTTCATTTTATTTTTAGTAGGTATATAGTGCCTTTAATTTGCATTTTTTATTTTGTATTTTATTGTATTTTTTTCCATTCCCTTTTAACCCCTTTTAAACTTTAAAAAAAAGTATTTACAAATGTAAACCTGGCAACAACTTAACCGTGATATTAATTAATTAAAATAAAAATGCATATAATAATGTTCATAGCATCCAAAATAATATTTTGACCAAATGTCAAAAGCAGAGTGTTGGGAGTTATCAGGTTATTTATAGCCACAAGCATTTATTTGATAAACACTATAGTAGCTAAATAAACAAAGCCAAGAGAAACAAGGGAAAATTGACAGATATATTACCATGTGATCTTCATAATTTAAATTAAGTAATCAATAATTATATCAGGAATGCTATGATATTATCAATAAGGTTGATTTAAGTGCCGTCAGTAAAATCCACAAACACAATTTGTACTCTCATTCAGTCAATAAAAACCTAAAATAAATTGTCATGTGAAAGACTTTATAAACTTAAAAATCAATAAGAACAATTCAGGAGTGGAACTATCAGATTACACTATTCTGAAATGGAAAATTGATTGATAAAATTTAAGGAATAAAAGTTATTATTAAGTGTAAAATAATATAAAACTAGATTAATTAAACTTTTTTGTTGTTACAGAAAAAGCACTCAGAAAGCTCTGGAAGTCCTAGACATCTGCTCAGAACCAAAAATTACTGAGTTAATTGCATGAAATATTTTAAAATCAAAGAGTAGTACAAAGAAAGCAAGCAGAGAATTTAAGTCGTTTAAGTTACAGAATTAACTAAAATAGGGAGGTGGTTGGTATCAAACTGACAAGTAGATAAGACTAATACATTATGAAACAATTATGCTTTTCTAAAAGATTTTACTCATTTTTAGAAAGATAAAAGGAAGGAGAAAGGGAGGGAGAGAAACATCAATGTGTGATTGCTTCTCGAGCACCCCCTACTGGGGAGCCTGGCCCACAACCCAGGCATGTGCCCTGACTGAGAATCGAACCAGCGACACTTTGTTTCTCGGTCTGGCACTCAATCTACTGAACCACACCAGCCAGGGCAAAACAATTATACTTTTTATAGTTAATAGTAAATATAATGGATTTTTAAATTTTAAGATTAAAAAAGTCACTGTAAATATGATTTTCTTTATTAATAACTTAATTTTTTATCTTTATATACATTTGTATATTAAATGTTGTAAATTTCAAACAAAGCATTTTAATTCTGTCTTTTGAATTTTTTGGCTAACTGAGCCCCATAAAAGGTATTATGCTTCTGATCAAATTTATTTCTACTTAGTTCTAGATACCTATAACTACAGACAGTTATTTCTTAAACATCAAAAATATCTTGTCTCAATTCATTTTTATTCCCTCTGCTATAGAATATGTGTGTCCCCTCAAAATTCATATGCTTAAACCTAATCCTCAGTGTGATGGTGTTTGAAGGTGGGGCCTTTCAGAGGTGGTGAGGTCATGAGGGTGGATGCCTCATCAATGGATCAGTGCCCTTATTAAAGGGACCCCAGAGAAAGCGAGCTCACTTGTCCCTCTGCCACTCAAGGACACAGAGGAAAGACAGCTGTCTCTGTGTTAGGGAGCAGGCTCATTCCAGATACTGAAACTGCAGGTGCCTTGATTCTGAATGGACTAAGAACCAGTCCCTCACTCCCCATGTAAAATTAAACTAGTGATGAAAATCTTGAAGCAGTGCAAGTGAAACAGAAAGGCTATAGTTTCAGTTTCATCTTTGGGGGAGGGCTGAATACAAAAGAGATTCTGCCATTCAAAAGCTTTTAAAACAGAGTTTCTATTTAAAGTCTGAAAGAAGTAGGCTTTACCAACCCCTTTCATCAAATTTCTTTACATTGTCCTTTGTTTGTTAGTTTTGTATTACAAAGAGTCAATTCTTTCCTACCGATTGGGTTCCAGAAACAATAGATACTTCCCATATTTTTGAGGCCTCAAATATCTTAACATAATCCATTTTCAGGCCTTTCCATTTATAAATAAGCCTATTCTTATTGTC
Source organism: Micronycteris hirsuta (assembly GCA_004026765.1). Classification (NCBI taxonomy): domain Eukaryota; kingdom Metazoa; phylum Chordata; class Mammalia; order Chiroptera; family Phyllostomidae; genus Micronycteris; species Micronycteris hirsuta. Next base: position 114,405 of record PVJI01001389.1, read on the forward strand.
TAAGCTCGTCTCTATTTTTAGTTAAAAGCAGGTAATAATAAACAACTTATATGAGTATTTCTAATATTTTGTTTTCCAGTCTCATTCTTAGGTCCACAATCTCAATAAAGCCTTAGTTTATTTCTCAAAAAAAAAATAATAATAATGTTAGCACGTATTTTGCTACTGCATAGTATGGATCTTTTAAGCTTTATACGTTCATATGCTGACAGAAAACACAGATCTCCGGACCAGAGGGCAGACAGTCTACAGGTATCACGTGTTGATTCCCCATGCACATTTCTCCTCAGTGTGCTTAGGGGTCAGATTTATGCAGTAGGGGTGCACAATAGTAGAGGAACCCTAAACATATGAGACTTAGTACTTGCATAGAGCGGCTAATACAACCGCCCATCTTCCCCTCTAAAAAGGGAGAGGCCTGCCCTGGCTGGTGTAGCTCACTGGATTGAGCATGGGCTGTGAACCACCAAAGGGTTGCCAGTTCAATTCCCAGTCAGGGCACATGCCTGGGTTGCGGGCCAGGTCCCCAGTGGGGGCCACATGAGAGGCAACCATACATTGCTGTTGCTGCCACTCTCCTCCCTCCCTTCCCTTCTATCTAAAAATAAATAAATAAATAAATAAATAAATAGTCTTTAAAAATGGAGAGACTTTATCTTTTGCTCTGGAAAGTAAGTAATTCTCTAGAAGAGGAAACAAAAGAATCTCTAGGTTTACTACTCTGAAATGTGAGCAAACATCACTAGGGCAAAAAGATGAGAGCAGGGTAGGACAGGTAAGAGATAATTCTCTATATTACGGTGTGTCTATTTCCTTTCTCAGAAAGCCCAGGCAATGAGAAACATTGAGAAATACAGGGAGAATATTCTTCCATTAGGTGCTTCATCTTCATCTTTCCAGCAGATCCTATCATATTCCTCGCTGACAACTAACTACCTGAATTTCTTCATGGTCTCAACTTTTTTCATGTTTATGCAAACAAGAAGAGATTCTTTCCTCTTTATTTAACATCGTGTGATAGAATGCAAAAATTACCACAAATTCTTTCACTCTTGTACTCTTATCAAGAAGTGGAGTCTATTTCTCCAAAGTATAAATCTGTGATACTTCTGTGAATTTTCTGGCCAGTGGGACATGCAGAAACATGACAAAAGCAGACTTGGAAAGTGCTTGAGCTCTGAGGTTACTCTATCTCGCAGTATTTTTAACCTTTCAACTACCATGTGAAGAAGCACAGACTATACCGCTGGATAAAAGAGATACATGACCCAGGCCCCTCCAATTTGGCAAGAGACTGCCAAGTACCACTCATGTGAGCTAGTCTACCACAAATCACCCACAAATCATCCATCTCTTAGCTGACCTGCCAGCTGATGCATAAGCTAGCCCGGCAGAGAACAGCTAGGCTGGCCCCAGTCAGGGAAGACTTTCCTGCCAACACACAGGATTAGGAGCCAAATGCATGGTTATTGGTTTAAACCACTGACATTTTGGGGGTAGTTTGTTATATGGCAATAGATAATTAATAGAGATATTGTACTTATAAGTGTCATTAATCTTGGGAATGGGAGGTAGCAAGGACTGGAAAAAGCAGTGAAGAAACACTTAAGGGAGCCTGGAAAATGGTGAATAATCTATTCATGGGAGCTAGAAAAATCAATGAGGAAATCATATCGCCAGCTGGATAAAGGGAGGCCTCTTATTTTGTACTAGAACAGCTGGTAAACTATCATCTGCGTTAATTTGGAAGGCTGAAATATGTGTTTAATGTACATTTATGTTATTTTCTTTTTTTAATAACCTGATTCTGTTTCTTTACCAATGTGCACATATCCAGAGGAATTTAATTTGGACACAGTGCTTGAGTGGCAGAAGCAGCTCAGTTCTCTCCATTGGCACCTTCCTGGGCTGACCCACATTTCTAGGCTCCAACATTATGCTTCGAAAGCTTCAAAGTGGACTGGGCTAATGTCCAAAGATGTGTGTCAATGAAAAACAGTGTCATTGCACACTGTGAATAGGGGGCCCATGAGTTCAGCCTCTCCCCAGTGGAAGCAGTATGTGCGTGGGGTCACTGTGTGTGTGTGTGCAATGGCGACGGGGCATATGTTCATGCCCATGTTGGAGTGGAGTGGGGATGATGTACATATGTAAGTGTGTGTTGTTTCCCCATGGTTGTAGGTGCATGTGTGTGCATCTTCATATACATTTTTTCTGTGGGGGGGGGAGGTGAAAGTAATCCACTTTAGTTCAAAAGAAATACACCCAAGTCTGCCTTTTATACAGTTTATTTTTATTTGTTTTAGAAAGAGTGGAAGGGAAGGAGAAAGAGAAGACGAACATCCATGTGTGAGAGAAACATGGATCAGTTGCTCGCATGCCCCCATCCGAGGACTTGGCCCACCACAGGCATATGTCCTGTTTGGGAATTGAACTAGTGACCTTTCAGACCACAGGATGGCACTCAATCCACTGAGCCACAACCAGCCAGGGCCCAAGGCTGCTTTTTAGCCATGACTTTAGAGCACAAGATTTTTGGATTTCAACCATAAGATCAGAACTACAGGAGACATTTTGGGTCCCTGGAATAAGAGTGAGAATATTTTCTGTGTCACAGAAACATGAATTTCAACCAGAGGATGTATGTGATTAATTACTAAATGCTCACAAATTTTTTTCCTTTCTGTGCATAGTATGACTGGTGGCAGGTGTGGGGGGGGGGGGTGCTTATTGCTCTATCTTTTGAACCTAAAGTGGCCATGTGGCTTTCATCAGTCAAAAGACTTTACTAGGAACTGACACAAGCAAAGGCTTAGTAAGGGCTTGTGTGACCAACCATGCAACCGCTCTTTGATGAGGTCTAAGCTGGCTTGCTGGGTATTAAGAGAAATAAACTCAGGTGCTTCCATCACCCTGTACAACAGACTACAAAAGTCATAGTGTGAATGAGGACACCATTTACCTTCCAGACACAAGCCAGCCACTGTATGGGTAAGTCCAGCCGTGATCATCCGAGCTCTCTCAGCCCAGAAGAACCAACCAGCAGACTCACAACTGTGAGCTGACTAAATGGTTAATGCTTAAATCACTAAAGTTGGGTATACTTCCATAAATAGCATGAAATAAAACATCTTTTATCTCAAATAATCACTCTGCAGCCAGCGGCTTTGAAGCCACCACTGTATTTAATTGATCCATAATCATATAAGAACATTCTCATAATATGATAATGACAGCAATGTCATTGTAACCTACCATGATCATGTACATTAAAAAGTTAAACCTAAAAACAATTACATAAATGTTGTTAAACTTATATGAAATATTAAAGAACCAAATCCACTCCAGCCCTTCTTTTTATTATAATGTCATATTTTGTGTAGAAATTGTTTTTTAATACATATAAGCTTCTGGGATCTGATTACACACAAAATAGTTAGCTTTATCTGTAGGTTTTCTTTCTCCCACATCCTCAGTCTATCTTCTCAGTAAATATAAATCTTATCCAAGAAAACAATCAACACATTAAGGATTTGTAGCATCTTTATGTGTCATATTTAAGAAGGGATTAAAACAATTTAAACTATCACATTTATTCCTATAATTTCATCAATGCACAGTTTAAGAAAAAAAATCCCTTCTTTATACTTGTTCTGTTAGGTAGATATTTTATAAGAAATGGTATGGGAAATAGTACAGAAAAATGTTGCTTCATCATCTAAAGGACTAAAAAAATCTCTTTTACAAATTCACTAGAACTTACTGATTTAAACTCATACCGATTAGACTTTCAATAGTAGGGGAGAATATGTTCTTCCTTTTTGCCACTCTTCACTGGCTATGTTATCATTTTACTGTCGTTCTCTTTCCCTGGAGGTACTAACACTATTTTGATTTTATATTGAAAATAAAAGAGGCATACGGGGAAATAAAAATGGATGTTGACTACTTCTTTCCTCTCTAGAAGAATTCAAACATTAGCAGCACTGAATCTTATCAGCAATTCCCTGAAGAAGGCTAAAGACTGAAACAGTTCCAGAATCTGTAAACTCTGCAGAGTTTGGCAAAGAATAAAGGGAGAATACTAAATATCCGTTTGCTAACCCATACATGCACTCACCTGCATATCACCCCAGGTTTTAACTCACTATATAACTATAAGACCAGTTGTTAAAAGCCAGAGACTCTTCTATCCTTTCCATTATACTGAAACTATTCAACCAGTTTTATTTACTTATATTGTTAATAAGTCATGCCCCTGGCTTTGGAAAGGTGGCTCAAACTTAAAACAGAAAAGAAAAACAAAAAACTGGGCATATTATTCATATTTTAGTCTCCAACTTTTATATACAAGTTAATTATGCACATTCCTTTCTGAACTATGGAGACCCACTATATTTTCATAACTGTCCAAGTAAAAAGGCTCTAAGGAAACTTTTATTGTCGAAGATTGTGATGAAGTTAATGTTGATCAAAGACTACACCTATTGAACAGAAGAAAGGCAAAATATTAATGGTAGTTAATTGAAATAGATGTTGAATTAGTAAATTAAGTAGAAAAAGCCAGAGTAACCCGGCCTAGCCAAGGAAAGGAGACTAAACAAGAAATCTATTATAAGTTTGGAATAATCATATTCTTTTAATGACAGGACACAATCAAAAGCACCTTATTCCTCTACTTGGAGATAAGTGCCTAGGTCAAAGTTGTAACGGCACATGGTCTCATTCCAATTCCCCTGGTGATAGAAACTTCAAGTTGTAGTGTTAATATTGAAAGTATGAGAGATTAGAGATTACTTAGAAAAACAAACTCAAAAGAATCAGCTATCACCATGTTGGAGGAAGACGTGTGGAGGTTTTTTGTAGCATTTTGTCACATGAAACAAGAATGAAGCCTGGGCGGGATGAATATAACTTAGGTGCAAATCAGGTGACTTCAGTCTAAGTAAACAACAGAGAGACTTTCTGAGTGCAGCCAATCTTTCTCATCTCCAGCAAATTTTAATCTGAATCAACATTCAGGAACGACCATGTAATACATATCTAGCGTATGTCATTGAAATATACTTCCACATTTTTTGTGGATTGCCTCCAGAAACTAAGACTAAAGGAGAGAGACTTACATTTGAGATGCTTTCTCTAAGGGTCCGTTGCTTCAGGGTTCATCACTGGGTATGTTTCCTCCCTTGACCAGGATCCCAGATTTGTGGGTCCGGCTGCTAAACAAATTTGAGAAGCAGTCTTGGATCAACAGTTTCTAAACTCCAAGGTGATCTGCAGTTCATATGAGCTTTCATTCACATGCACATAAGGCCAAAAATTTCAACTTATAAATTTTAGTTTATTGTTTCCATCTAAAAGAACTATAGAAAACAACAGACAACCAACATGCACCAAGCTTCTTTGTCATTTATATGGGAACCCTGTTCTCAGCTCCTGCTTAAGTGAAGTATCCTGACAATGGTGTCCAAATCCTTGGGGCCTCTCTGAATTCACCAGTGATGTCAGAGTAGATTTCTGTTAGTAGGCAACAAAACAGTGAAAGCAGGAATAGAATATTCCAAGGGAACACTAAGGGCTACGCTTTTATTAATCTTCTAATCCTGTTCTAAACAAGAGAGGACTGTGTAATCCCTCCACTTCACTAGTTGTCATAATTTAATCTTCCCTGTAACTGGTCTGACTTCTAGATTTCTGAACTCCCTGCAGTCTCACTGCTAATTGTAACTTAACTACATTCACAGAGGGGTCCAGAAAACAGATCAGAAGCCAGACTGAAAGTCATTGCAGAAGACACAGATTAAGTGATCATACATTTTTAAAAATCAGAACATACATTTAAGAGTCTTAAATAAGTAAAATATTATAAATCTTAATAAATTTTAAAAGTATTTTCTTTAGAATACTATAGTGTTTTAGATTTGAAACACTATAAAATATACAGAGGGAACATCCAAGCCATAGTTTAAAAAAAAATCATACTATGGAAGAACACAATAGTGGATGGCTTAAGAAATATATTTTAGAAAACCTTCAGTAATAAATAACACAAGTCATGATAATCAACAGATGGCTTGACATCATAAAGGTCGATAATATAATCATTCACAAGTGTAAAGGAAAATAACATGCTGCTCATAACAGATATAGAAAACATTTCAATATAACAGTTAATGAAAGCCTCTTATCCTTTTAAAGGATATCATCTATACAGAGCTTAATGAACATTTTATGTAAGGTAAAAAAACTTCAGGAGCCATCCATTGAACTAAAGCATGCATCCTACCTCACGCCGCCACCCGGATTGGTCGCCAGGTCCCTGCCGTGAGCGAGGAACGCAGCCTGCCGCCCAAGGTCCAGGAGAGCTTTGGAAAGCGAAGGCGAGCCTCCTTGCACCCGGCTCACTATCATTTTAAGCCAGCATCTATAGGTACTTCCTGTACCTAGGAGAGCTTCAGTGACAGAGGAGATGAAGTCACAGTTACACTGGCACATGTCCATGGACCCACACCACCAATGACTGGGTAAGGGGAACCAGTGACGCCATCAGAAAGACTGTGTGCTTATTATTATTGATGACGCTGGTGACTATGTGCTGGAAAAACTCAGTAGCAGGGCTCAGGTCAAGAAAACAAGGGCTGAGAGGTGCAGCAAAACCCCAACCCAGTGGAAAGGCGACCAACTGGTCCCCTACAGCCGTCACTGCTGCCACCTCCCGCACCGCCTGTGCCGTTCGGAGCTCATTTCATGAAGTATTTCATTCTTTAGAACTATTTTTATTTTCCAATTAAGAGATCTTACATCTATTAATAGTATGCCTAAAAATGTTATTTTTATTGCTACTATAAAATATTTTCTAATTGCTGTTAATATATGGAAATTTGACTTTATATTGATCTTTAATTTTTCAAACATTTAATGTGTACATTATGAATAATTTTTGTAGATTTTTAAGTAATTTTGCATAAGACCATATTTTTGCTTTGTAAACACAGGTAGGATGTGCCAATAAGAGGAGCCACACAAGATTAGAGGTACTAGTATGAAAAGATTTTCAGTGAAGTGTATCTTTTTAATAGGTGGGAGATTATACCTAAATCAGTTTGGTTATGTTGTGTTCTTTTAAGAAACTTGTCTATTTCTTCTAAATTTCCAATTTATACATTACAGTCTCAGTGTATTAATAAGTAAATATTAGTATAATATAAATTATACTAATGTTTTAGTGTCTATACAATCTTTATTGTTTTCATTTTCACTCCTGAAATTGATGGCTTACATTCATTTTTTTCTAGTTTTAAGTGCATACAACTTTAAATGTTTTTCCCTCTCATAAGATTATTTCTCTAAGTCCATTTATATAGAGTGACCATAATTTGAGTTATTGAATATATTAAAAATAACTACTTTAAAATTTGTCTCTCAACTATAACTTGGTCCTCCTGTTATTAGTTTCTATCGAATGCTGTTATTCTGTCAATGGATCACATTTTACTATTTTAATGTGCCTAGACATTTTTGATTCTGTAGTAAAGATTGTATATAATATACTGTAGATTGTCTTCTTCTGTTACCTTCCTTTAAATAATGTTGTTTTATTATCCTAGCGGGCAATTAACTACATTCAAAGTCCAAACTCAGTCCCATGAAGTTGTCAAGAGCAGAAGCCACTCAGTTTTTTATTCTCCCAGTTGTTGTCATTAGAGGGGACCTGAGAGTCATCCCTAATGGCACGTATTATAGCTGGTTTGGGGGCTCTCCCTGGAGGGCTCCTCTATTTACAGAATCTCACTTTTCATTTTCTCACTGATCCTTTCACTCAGAACATATCATTTGACTTCTGAAGCAAATGACACTGACTTTTGTTCTGAGTTCTCCCTGCCCCATTCTGCGGAGTGTCCTGTGACTAAAAGCCATGTATATAAATTTTATACAGCATGGTTTTCATTTTCAATATTGACTTCTTTATACATTGTGAACACATTTTATCATCACCATGTGCCTTAAAAATCTTTTTATTTTATTATTTTATCCAGATTATTAATGTTTTCCAGAAAATTAGTCAAAAGTTTCTCTCCCATTACAAGATGTAAAATATAATTGTTTGACTTTTCATAATTTTATTATACAAATATAAGAAATCATCATTATAAATGCATGTCACTTAGGACATAAATTTATGCCACTTAGGTATATGCTTGAAGAGCATTGCACCTAGAAAATATATAGTGATAGAGAAAATGTGATATTTCTCTTTTAAAATAATTGATTTTGTGACTCACTTTTGAGAGATAAAAGGGGGAAGTAGCATTCTGGTATTGTTATAAATGAATCTTTTCAGAATCATGAAAATCTGAGTTCAAATATGATATCTTCATTTTCTGGTTATACTACCTGAAGAAAGTTATTGAACTTCTAGTTCAATTTTCATCTCTGCAAATGAAGATAATAAATATCTGACACATTTGACTCATAAGTTATTATGAAGGTCAAGTAAGTTAAAGAAAATAAAAACTATATGAATGTACAACATATTAAAATAAATCTAGTGCAAGATTAAGTTGGGAAGAACTCCCAGATCAATGTGCCAACTCCTCCCAGTTTCCAAATTGACATGACACCACAACAGCTGATTTGCAAAAGGGTGAAATTAAAAGGGTCCTCAGGGATGATAGATACATAAATGTGTTATAAATGTTTTATATGTCAACTATGTGTACCCCACACTCTAATACAGGTGGGTATTGATGAGTTTTTATTATTATTTCACAAAACTGAATCAGAGTTCAAGGACAATGTGGAGAGTTTTATTCATGTCTCCTAAAAACTATGGGAGCAAAAACAAAATGTTCTAGCTCATTCTTCAAAAGACTAAACCTAAACCTTATGGATAGAAAAATCTTGCCTGTAGCTGAATATAAATTGATAGTTCTGCACAGAAAATAACTAAATTTCCCTTGAAGGAATAGCCTAACATTCTTTTTTCACAATTGCATGTCTAAGTTTAAGAATTTTTTAAAATAAAGTGACGTTGGCATTGAAAACACCATGAACTATACAGGTGATGTATTACAGAATTGCACATTAGCAACTTACATAATCTTATCAATGTTACCCTAATAAATTTAATAAAATAAAAAAAAAAAGACTCCACAAGTTTTATTGAACCTTAGCTATGTTGTCCAAAATCATTCCATCAGCAATAATCAAAAGAGAACCAGAGACATGGAAATAAAGAGCAAACTGAAAGTGACCAGAGGGGAGGGGGGAGAGGGTTAACTGGGGAAAGAAAGAGAAGGGTCAAGTCAAGGAACAAGTATAAAGGACCCATGGACAAAGACAATGGAGGGAGGATTGAACGTGGAAGTGGGGAGTAAGGCAGGGGAGAGTAAAAGGGGACAAATGGGCACAACTGTAACTGAACTACAATTAAAAAAAGAAGAAAGCGCTTCACTTCAACTGCTCCTCAAACTTCCCAGCTTCTTCAGTCATATTCAATAAGGAGCCATAAATCTCTTTTCTGTTCCCAGTAAAATGCCTGCCTTGGCTTCCACCAACACTGTTCTAGAAGTTAGGAACATTTCCTATGACTCTCTGAGTTCCCGCTAAGAATACTCCCCAAACCTAAATGCATGCCCATCCTTGTCTGAAATGAAAATATCAGGACCACTCTCTATGCCTGTCCCTTCACAATTTGTATACATTTTAAACATAAGGACTACTCTCTCTGCCTGTCCCTTTACAATTTGTATACATTTTAAATATCAAGAGCACTTTCTATGCTTGTCCCTTCACAATTTTATACATTTTAGCAAACAGCAAGTCCACTCAGCCCAAAACCCTTGAAGTCGCCCAAACTCGTTTCTTTTATTGATACTATGTATCAGATTTTCCAAAATATCCCGTCAAGTCTACTGTTAGACCATACTCAGTAACGTCTTCCTGCTTTTCCACTGTCATCTTGATCCAACATCATTATTGCTGCGTGGAATTTTGCCATAGCCACATAACTGGTCTCACTGTTCTGTCCTTGATCAAATGCCTTTCATTCAAACAAAAACAGGAAGAACACTTTCAAATATAATTTAGGTTAGATTGTTGATTTCTAATTTCTGGAGTGAAAAGTATCTGGCAGCATCCTTCAACAGTGATATTCAGGTCGGGCTGCACAGTAGGCCGAGGGTTTTATCGTGAGTGACACAACTCTGCATTGTTCTAGACGGCTACTGCACTTACAGTGGTGAGCATGGGGTGAGGTGAATAAACGCCAAATCACTATTTTACACATCTGGAACTAATTCAGTAGTGTATCCCAGTATACTTTCGTATAAAATTTTGAAAGAAATAAAAAATAACTGGCAGGTTTAAACGTTGTCAATTGTAAGGCACCATCCCTAATAAAGTCAGAATTTTGGGACGGGGGCAGGGGATGTGGCCAGTCGCTACATTTTTTCCATGCAACCCACATGCAATCTGAGACCTGTTACCTCTCTCCATCATCCCACTCAGGCTCACTCTGCTCCATCCTCACCAGTTTCCTTGCTATGCCTGGAACTCTTAAGCACACTTTAGACTCTGGTATTTTATACTTTGCTCCTTTTTAAAAAAAATCTGCAGTATTTCTAGACCCTAGAATAGTGCCAGTGCATAGTGCACACTCAAAAATAGTTTAATGAAAATAACTACAAAGTATTAGGAAATGGGGTTCTTAATAGTTATCAATGTTCCCATGACAGTCAGCTTTAAATATCTGTCGACTCCCCAGAAATCCAGTGTCCAATCAGTCCCAATGGTCAAAGTTGCATAATAAACTGACTGTTCTTGGAATTAAGTAGCTGAAGAAAATTCTGCTAACTTGGATAGATGATAAATCTCACAGGGCCTACTATAGATTTCATCCAATGGCTAAGAATTAAGTTGCAGGAGCAGTTGAAAAAATACAGTTTTCTAATTCAAACTCCATGTCTCACATGAGAAATAGAATATTTGATAGCAGTTAGTATTAATCATTAATGGCATTGCATTTGAAGCTTGGGTTTAAAAGAATATAAAAATAAACAGATATTTCTTCAAGTTATTATAGAACATTTTCACAAAGCTAATTGTTTTCTTATGATTTGCAAAAATATTAATATTTTCATGATATATCTACTTAAGTATAAGCCAAGGTTGATAAATTATATGTAATTGTGGTGCAATTATAATGACATTTATGAAAAAAGTTGAGTTATGAGATGAGTCATTTTATTATTACTATAATTTCCCAAATACTGGTTTTTACTATTACTGGTTTGTCTTCTTACCCAGTTTTTTTATTCTCCCTCATAAATGGCTTCTCAAGTTTACTCTAATACTGCAAAAGCGATTCCTGGTGTAAAGGGTGATTTCATGGCTAAGACTCTCTTCTGCTGGTTGTTTCTCCTTTCCTCCTAAATGATGAGTATCATTTCTCCATTTAATACTTTTCTAGGAAGCAATGGACCAATTTCTCATATCTTAACTGCTGTACGCATAAAGTCACCAAAGGATTCTCTGATTGTGAATAGGAACGTCTTATATTCAGAGACTTTCCTTCTGCCTCTTTCAATGAATTAACTTTAATTACACAACAACCACCACAAAACAAGACAACTACTTTTATACCAGTAAAAGCAGTACTTCCCATGCGGGTAGTAACGTGACATGATAATTCCACAAAGTATTGGTTTAATATACTAAGTCAGACAACAGTGAGCAAAAAGTAACTCAGGACTATTCTTTTATCTGTTTCAATGAGAAAAAAATTTGATTTGCTATTTTGTGTGTTTTTTGTGTCCAATGAGTATATTATACCTTTCTCAATTGTTAAATACAAAATAAGAAAATTGACGTTAATGTATCTCCCAAACATCTCGATAAATTATAGCTGCCTATTAATATTCAGCTCACTGTATGATACCTATTAAGCCAAGAGCTCAATGTGCTACAGAATCGCACCTCACTGACCTCAGTAAACACATTGCACATCTGTGTGCATGATTTTGGGAGCATGATACCCCTTCGTCTTACTAATATGGGCAGATGAGTTCTGGATGGCTGTCCAGGGCATCATAACTGATCTAAATCTTGTTTCTCAGTGGAATCACCATTTCTATATGCATTTAGAAGAAGATGTTGAAATGATCCACTTTTGTCCACTAAGTCTCATATAAAAGCAAGTTAAAAATAAGTTTCTTATTGGCAACATGGGTCCTGAATATTGAAACATGTGATGTGTCACTAATCGACAAACTTCAGACTATAATGCTATAGTTTCAGCCAATTTTTGTATACATATCATAGGCCTGGGGGTTGAGATTTCTAGTAGTCTGGGCAGAGTTTACATATTGGCTTCGTTTCCAGTTTACTGCAGCAGGTGCGTTCCTCCTCGGTTGTGTTGTTTGGCAGACAACTGAGAATTTGTAAATTTTCAACAGATGTCTCTAATCAAAAGCATATATTACAAAGTCAAAGATGAGTCTGGGAGAACTGATTAGGACATGGGGAATATAATTCGTTTTGTGAAAAAATGTATACATTTTAGTTTTTCCTGTGAAAGTTTTGCTTTTAAGACTCAGGTGAATAATTCAGTGAAATAAACAAAGAGATTATATTATAAACGCATTCAGCTGAGAAATTTATTTCCAATATTTAAGTTTTCACATATGAGGCCTGTCTAGACAAAGTCCATTATATTGTTAATATAACGAGAATGGTTTGTGCGACATCAATGTAACCTGGCAACCAAGGAGAGTAGACTGGAATGCACATGCATGAATGATGACGACTTCACTGGACTAGTCAGTGGGGGTGGTAGACACCATTGATGAGCCTGTGTACAGTGCAGCTAACGCATTTAAAATGACTGAACAAATAGAGCAATGAATCTGCGCTGAATTTTGAGTTAAACTTGAACATTCCTCCATCCTCTGTGGAAACCATTCTGAGGATTCAGAAGGCCACAGCTATGGGCAACTGGTGGTTGGCAGCTTCAGTGTGACAACATGCCCACTCATGCATCATGTACCATGAAGAGTGTTTCGGTGAAATATCAAATCATCCAAGTGACTCAGCCCCCCTATAACCCAGATTTGGCACCCTGCCACTTCTGGCTTTTCTCAAAACTAAAATCACCTTCAAACAGGAAGGGATTTTCAGATGTTTTTTGAGATTCAGGAAAATATAACAGGCAGCTGATGGCGATTGGGAGAACTGTGTGAGGTCTCAAGGTGCTTCCTTTGAAGGGGACTGAGGTGTCATTGTCCTATCTACACTAATACTTGTATCCTGTATCTTTTTTAATAAATGTCTATTTTTCATATTTATATTTTTCATGGCTATATACCTTCTGTACAGACCTCATATATACCCTTTTGGTTTATTTGTATCTTTTGTTGATATGATTAAGAAGATTATTTATTCAAATGTCATTTTACTTCCTTGTATGAGGAGTATAGACTCCTAATATAGCCTGAGATAATCACATTAAAAATGGCTCATGATATCTTTATTCTTACTCTACCTAGGAAAACTCATGAAGCTAAATTACCATTGGGAAAATGGGTAATTGGAGTGATTAGCTCATTAAATTATATTTTTAAGAAGTTATTTTTGGCTAAATTAAGTTCGCATTGTACATTGATTGGTGACCGCCCCATGAGCAAGCTTGCACGGGAGTGGCTTGAAAATTTTCAGTCTTATCGTGGACTCATCACTCATCCCCCCACACCATGGCATCTCCCTCCGCATTACCCATCCGTGATTGATTTACCTAATTTTAGATTGTCCATCTGCTGCTTGTGTCTTATTTCCTGACTGGGGCACCATGACCTTTCTCTGTCTACCCTTTGCATCATATCATCTTGCTTTAAGTTTTTCTATAGTTTATTACTTGTTATTCCTTCATGAACATTCATGTCAGTTTATCCACATATCTACATCACACACATATATACTATACACATCATACACAAAAATCATAAATATATACACTTTATATTCCTGCATACAAGTAGAATAATGTAATATATATTAACTGTAACAGTTAGTTTGTTATACTAGGGTTTTGAATAATTCATTTTCATCCCTCTCCTAACTCAATCTTTTCTGACACTCAAACAAATGCTCCAATACTCATATTTACACAAACACATACACAGCAAAAAACAAAATAAAATAAAATACCACGTTAACAACCTGTTTGCATTTTATCAGAACCATGTCTTCCTAATATACATATGATTACATATAATTTTGTTTATAACAAACATAAGATCATAAATATGACTATGCTATGTTATTAAGGAACTGTTTAGAAAAATTTTTGCAACAAAAGAATGTTTTTTCTTTTATTTGGCTACTTTTTATATTCAGAAACTTCTTTAGTTAGTTTTGCTTCCAAACATAACACCCATTTCCAGTTGCTTCTCAAACAGTATAATATTCAGCTGTTTGTTCATCTGGCTGGCCACAAGATGAGCAGGTGGAGCCCACTAAGTCCTAAAATGCATAGTTATTGATGTACATTAGCATATTAATTGCAGGACAGTGGCAAAGAAAATTCAAACAGTTTGGTTTGGCATAAGTCCCAAAAGATCAGATAGTTTGTATGATTTCCTAAAATCTACATTTTATTATATTATTTTCCTTTTCTTTGCATTATATTTCCTTACCCCAAAACAAACAAACAAAAAAAAAATACTGACTTAAGGGATTTTTTTGTCACTAAAGAAAATAAAAGTCACTTAAATTTTGGAGTTTAATTTTAGATTCAAATACTTTCATATTTTTAAGTTTTTATAATTTATTATTGCACATTCAGGCACATTGTGCCAAATCATTCCACTAAAGTTGCCATCAAATATACACAATAAATTAAATATTTAAAGTTCAATTAAGTTACCCTGAATATCATGAAGCTTTTATTGAAATTTCAAATATTTTTAGAGTTTTTAACTATTACAGACTTTATATCTCTTATATATCTATTATATATCTTACTTCATTGGGAAATATTAAAATAACTATTTTTGTATATCAAAAAATAAGGTGCTTAATTATTTTACTTTATACTAAAAAAGTGTATACTTAGAGAATTTAAAATAATAATTTTCTACATATGCAGTCATATGCCCCCCATCCCATCTACTAATAAAGAAACAGAATGTATAAGATAATTTATCAGTGGGTTGAATAAAACATACGAATTCACACATATACACATACAACCAAATAAAACACACATAAACCACATACACTGAATATTTAACGTAAATTTCCTTTAAACCATCAATAGAATATTGGAAGATATAATTTATTAAAATAGCTAAATTCAATAAAAATGAAAGCTAAGCCCTGAGTGGTGTGGCCTGGTAGATTCAGTTCTGGCCTGAAAACCAAAATGTCATTGGTTCGATTCCCAGCCAGGGCACATGCCTGGGTTGCGGGCCAAGTCCCCAGTGGGGGCATGTGAGAGGCAACCAATTAATGCATCTCTCCCACATCGATATTTCTCTCCCTCTTTTTCTCCCTCCCTTCCCCTCTTACTAAAAATAAATAAATAAAATATTTAAAATTTAAAGCTAGCAAATGAAATTGAAGCTAGTAATTAAAAATATAAAGATATATTTTATCTTTAAAAGGTATATTTATATCTCAGGATCAAGGGGTCCCAGACCCACACCAGGCCCAGCAGCTCAGGATTTCAGTGCCAGGATGATAAATCCTCACAACTTCTGGCTGCAAAAACTAATAAGGATTGAGTTAGTGAAAGAAATGTCTAGGGCCTAAGAAGTTACATTTAAAGAACCAACACATGGACTCACCTCCTCAGACTCACTCCCTCTGAGCTCTAGCACTTGGGTAGCACTTTGAAAGTCATCAGTGGTATACAGGGAGAAACTGAATTGTCTGGCATCAAAGACAGCAGATGTTATTGTCCCTTTGCTAAACCCTTCCCCCACAGAGCTGGTAAGCTTGTATCATAGCTGAGACTCCATCAACCTGGCTATCACAGTTCTACCCACCTTGGATATCCCCAGGAGGCTCTTTCCTACCCAATTTATAGGTCCTCCTAAGCTGTATTTCCATAAAAAGGGCAAGTCTTGGCTCCTAAACCCAATCAAACAATCAACACCTGGCTTTGGTAGCCAGATTAAATTCACAGCATGACTTCACCTGGGAATCTCCAAGCCCAGAACAAGTAGTAGCCATCTCAGATTGCTTTATAGCTCAGGTAGGGTGCCCCAGGCAAAAAACAGGTGGGGGCTGACCTTGGCCTGTACCACCCAGGAAATTCCAGGGCCAGCCCATCCATTGGAGAACTACAGACCGCACTGGAGTATCACCACCCTGCACCTGCACAGCTGATCTTCCATGGACTGAGGAGGTTGGTGGTCGCTGATCATAGCTGGAAACTGACTGGCCTGGGTAAATTCCTCTGATTGACTTGCCAACAGCAACCAAGGCTCAACTACAAAAGGAGGGTGTACTCAGCCCACAGGAAGGGCATACCTCAAGTGCCAAGTTTGGGTGATAGGGGAGGCTGTGCCACTGGAACTGACGGGACACCTACTACATTAGGCCACACTACTAAAACATGGAATCAAAGCAGCTCTACCTAGAAACAAACACAGGGAGGCTGCCAAAAGGAGGGAATGGAAACATGGCCCAAATGAAAGAACAGAACAAAACTCCAGAAAAAAAGCTAAACAAAATTGAGATAAGCAATCTATCAGATGTAGAGTTCAAAGCATTGATTATAATGATGCTCAAGGAACTTAGTGAGGACATCAGCAGCACAAAAAAGACCCAGTCAGAAATGAAGAATACACTAATTGAAATAAAGAACAATTTATAAGGAAACAATAGTACAGTGGATAAGGCTGAGAATCAAATCAATTGTTTGGAACATAAGGAAGCGACAAAACAACTGATTAGAATAACAAGAAGAAAAAAGAATTTAAAAAAATAAGGATAGTATAAGCAGCGTCTAGGACAACTTCAAGAAGTCCAACATTTGCATTATAGGGATGAAAGAAGGAAAAGAGAAAGAAGATTGGAAATCTCTTTGAAAAAAATAATGAAAGAAAAATTCTCTAATTTGGTGAAGGGAATAGACATACAAGCTTAGGAAGTACAGAGAGTTCCAATTATGAGGGATGCAAAGAGGCCGACTCTAAGACATATCATAAGTAAAGGCCAAAGGTCAAAGATAAAGAGAGAACTCTTAAAAGAAGCAAGAGAAAAGATGTTAGCTACCAGGTGGGAGGGGGGAGGGAGAGAATGGGTGAGGAGGTGAGGGATTAAGAAGTACAAATAGATAATTACAAAATAGTCATGAGGATGTAAAGTACAGTACAGGAAATGGAGTGGCTAAAGAACTTATATGCGTGACCCATGGGCATGAACAATGGTGGGGCGAGTGCCTGAGGTAGCAAGAGGCTCTGGGTGGAAACAGGCAAAGGGGAAAAAAATCAAGACAACTGTAATAGTATAATCAATAAAATATAAATTAAAAATGATATAGGAATAAATCTACAAAATATATGGAATCTTTCATTGGAGAAAATGAAGATAAACTATATTCTTGAATAACAAATCAGTATTATAAACATATCAAATACTACAAAATTATTCCATAGATAACAATTAAAATCCTTATAAAAGCCAATTCTTAAAGAGAACAATAATAAACATTATAATTGTTCATGAAAAAACCAGAGTAGTCAGAGTAGTCTTCACCTAATAGCTAACAAAGATTATATTAGTGAAAGTTTAGAGAAAGTGAAACAAATCTACTGACCATAAGAGAGAACACAGGAGCAGATCCACATATACATGGAAATGCGTATGTGTATTTGACCTGACATTGAAGTTCAAAGGAAAATAATGCTCTAATATATTTATATTTCTAAAACTGCATGAATCCCTCCCTCACACCATACACAAAAATTAAATCTAAGGTAATTACAGACTAGCATGTAATCAGAATTAAATTAGTTATTATTGCATATCCTGGTTCACAAATAATTGTATGTGCCTCAATTGATTAGAACACTGTATCTGGGTTGTATCTCCTTTGCTCATTTCTTCCCCACATATAGAATAATTTTTCTTTTAGTTTTTGTGAGTGGAGTGCCTGTATTTTTACTTGAGCTTCCAAAACTTGAGCTTAAATTTCTTAAGTTCTTACATAATAGATTACCTTTTATTCAACACGATGAACTCTTCTGTATTTAAATTAGAGAAGAAATGTCAAGGATGGATTTCGATCAGTGTATCTCTCTCCTTTGGAGGCAGAAATACATTAGCACGCCACCTTCTTAAGTGCAAAAGTAAAGGGATATGCTCACTTCTACTATTGAGATCTTCCCTGGAATCAGGCTGCTGCCTCTAGCACCAAGACTTTAGAAGCAGCAGGATTTTCATCTACAATGGAAAATAGGCAGCCAGCCATCAGCAAACTCACGCTCCTGTGTGGATACATATCGATGCCCAATGGAGAACATAATACACGGAGCACATGGCCAGATCAACACTGTCTCCTCCCAGGTCAGTTTTTCCAACTATCCTTTTTTTTTTTTTTTTTTCATCTAACTAGATGGTGTGTGAATACAAAATCCTACTTGGTGAAGAGCACATTGGAGAAAGTAAAAAACATATATTTTGCCAAAATGCAATGTTTAATTTAAACCTTTAGGAATTAAAATAAAGAATAGACAAATCATGTTGATAAAAGCTTCATATGTCTAGCTTGATTTTAAATTATTTTGTGTACAAAAGTGAGTGAAATATTAAAAATAAATATTGAAGATTTGTGTGTGCAAAGTTCTCTTTCCATTTAGAAGGTAAATTAAGTAATAGTATACTTGTCTCTGATAATTAGAAAAAGAGCTGTTTACTATATCAGTAAGTGAAGCATTACTTTAATTATGCTGGGGTGAAAAAATAACAGAATCACAATTTATAGACTTTACCCCTGGATCTATGAATATCACAAGATGTGCCTATGGCCCTGGCTGGTGCAGCTCATTGGATCGAGTGCAACTGGGAACCAAAGGGTCCTGGTTCGATTCCTAGTCAGGGCACATGTCTGGTTGTGGGCAAGGTCCCCAGAGGGGGCCATGAGAGACACAACCATACATTGCTGTTTCTCTCCCTCTCTTTCTCCCTCCCTTCCCCTCTCTCTAAAAAAATAAAAGAAAATATTTTTTAAAAAATATAAAAAAAAAGAAAAAAAGATGTGCCTATGGAAGAGTTGAATTTTTCATTTACAATGCTAATACACAGATTTTAAAGCTTGATTACAATTCCTACATGTTTTAAACTAATTGCAAATGATACTTGGTAATGTTAGATTATTTGAAATATTGAAAATTACATCTTTGTTCGAAGTTCAATGTTTGAAATTCAGAGTTTGAAAGTGATATAGTTGTCTAATACCATTTTGATCAAATAAAATTCTAATTAGACAACATTCAAATATTTATTATTCTAACATTAGAAAAAATAAATATTACTTTCATTTTCTGTTTTGATTCACACTGCAAATGAAATACAATATTTTTTCAGCTAATAACCTTTATAAATTGAAATCTTCCATTAGTAAAGGTCACTTTCACTGACCACTGTTCCAATATCAGCTAAATAAGCTTTGTGTGTTTTCATTCATTTTCTAGTCTTATGTACATATGCTGAGTTCACATGTAGATGATTAATATATTAACTCTGATTTTAAAAAATCTCAGTTCATTTATGGTTGAATTTTTTCTAAAAATAAAACCAAACAAATGATAGTTAAATGCAATTGCATCAGAGGAATTCAGTTTAGGTATCAGATTCAAGCTACCCCCAAAATTGTTTTCTTCTGATACTTACATTATGAGTGAAATTAAATGAAGCAGTGGTAAAATGCCATCACCAATTAAACAAAGAAAGGACATAATCCTACACAATATTCTTTGAAAATTCAAACAAAAGAACAATTAGTGGGTGACTCAAAAAAGAGGAGCACACAATGCGGAGGCCTCACCTGCAACCATTGGGTAACCCACGGGAGCTGGAAAGATAGGTGATCCGGGTCCTGAGAATTCTTGGTCACATCCCCGGATTTTATAACAAAAAGAAACTAACAAA
The DNA here is from genome assembly GCA_004026765.1 of Micronycteris hirsuta. Lineage (NCBI taxonomy): Eukaryota > Metazoa > Chordata > Mammalia > Chiroptera > Phyllostomidae > Micronycteris > Micronycteris hirsuta. The sequence continues at coordinate 134,559 of PVJI01001389.1, forward strand.
CAAATTGGGTATCTACAGTTTTCTCTTTGAGGTTGAGAAATCATTTTCTTTTAGGTAGAAAGCAGTGAATTAAAGAACTGAACAGTAAGTCTGACTACAAGTTATATATGCAAAGGTCCATGACCACTCAATTAATTCAAGAAAAACATCTGCATTTCTTGCTGTCATCTTATTGGTTTATTTTAAGAACACTTGATCAAATTTCAAAAAAGAAACTAAAACTAAATTTTCTAATAAATATAGCATATTGCCTTATTTCAATCTTCTCCCTTCACTTATCAATGTTTCAACTCAGTCATCAACAAAAACTCATAGTAAAAATACCCAGTTCTCAAACACTAACTAGACAAGGAAGCAAACCAATATGAGATAGAATGTGAAAAAATAACCACCACATAAAAGCAAAGTAAAATGAAAAGGATGAAAAGGAGCATTCAAGCTTTAAAAAAATCTAATATAGAAGAAAATATAATTCAAGAAAACATTGTTTTTCAAGCTGTTTTCATTTTTGAAGAAAACAATAAGGTAAAAGAATGAATATGGTAAAACAAAACCGTGAAGGTGAAAGTAATTCACAAAATAATGAGATTAAAGTGCAACTGTAGACCAAAATAAATGTTTAAAAACAAACAACAAAGTTAATAAAGTAACTAAATAATTCAAAAGCACAATGAAGAGAATAACCACTATTGAATATCAAAATATAGATCTACAGAAAAGGATGATGATAATCACAGTGAAAATTTTTTCAAGGAGTTTGGAAAAGCTACATCTAAGCAAAAACACAAAAGACATCAAATTAATCTAACATAAAATAGACCATCAAAGTAATCAAAACACAAGCTTTTATTACCTAATATAATTTTCTTAAAATTAAGGATTTAATTGTTCAAATCAAGGACAATATGCTTCTGAACAACAAAAATTTATTAAAGCTTTCAATACTACTCAGCTTTGTGTTCTTCAGCTATGTTTAAATATTATTTAAAAGCATCGTTTTTAAATAAGGTAATAAATTTTAAATTTAAAATAGCATCATATAAAAGCTGCCAATTCATCATAAGCAATTAACAACTCTAAATGTTTACATCCTGAATAAGTTTTATAAAACCCCATAGAGCTGCACAGGGAAGTAGATCAACCCCACAAAAATAGTGGAAGATTTCAATACGTGGCTTCAACAATTGATAGTACAAGTAGATTAAAAATCAGCAAGGGTATGGAAACTGTGACCACAATTATCAACCAACTAGACCTAACTAAAATGGTTATTGTACATGAAACTAACAACAGTTAAGATAAATTTGTTTCAAATATGCATATAGAACACTTACCAAGATAGACTACATTCTGGGCCATGAAACAAGTGCCATAAATGTAACATTACTCAATTCATTCAGACTCTGTCCTCTCTATCTGTGAAATAGTTAACTACAAACCAGAACAAGAATATCTCTGTGCAAAGAAGAGCTTAAAGGGAAAACAAAAGAGTATTGGGTACTGAATAAAAATATAAACAATATATTGGAAATGGTGAAATGCCACTAACAAGGTAATTGGGGAGAAACTCATAGCAATAAGTAGCCATATTAGAAAGAAGAAAGGTTGCAAATACATGACTTTAGCTTCTACCTAAAAGCTCATGGGGGAAGGGAACCTAAGAAATTCATCTTTTTGTTAAAAACTGAAGTGTGATTTTTCAGGTCCAACCATGGACAATTACAAGCACTTTGCTTGACCAGACTCACAGGGAAAAGCTACTCACCCCAGAGCCGTCTCAGGGCACAATCAGCACACCACAATCCCTGAGGAGAGTAGCAAAGTCTCAGGCCTTCCTGGGGGCTGTGCCATGATGTATGAGTGTAGCGAATTCCCAGCCAAGATGTGTTCATTCAGAGGCCTCTTTACCTGCATGTTCTGCGGAGGCCTCCCACAGGAAGCCCGTGACAAACGCTCTTTATGAAGGAAGGAGAGAGAAACTTGTAATGTTAAGTAAAGAAAAGGCTTAGGCTGCAATAAATAATACAAGCATTTATTTGAGCAGAAAGGATTGCAACCCAAATTGTGCTCTAAAGAGAACAAAATGAAGCAATAACCACAGGGGCAGTTTTTATTAGGCATTCCATGCAAATAGCAGATTGTCAGCTAGGTTAACAGGAATTGGTTAACTCCAACATACATCCTAGGGAGGTGAAAACTACAAGGAAGAAGTCAAGTTCATCCATATTTACGACCGCAGTTATTGTTCTAGGATGCTTATGGCTATGTCTTGAGCTGAGTTTAGCTACGGGTTGGAACTTAATACCACTTCTGAGAATTGAAGTATGAGGCTTGCATAGGCCCCACTTCCTAGGAGGCCTCCCGACTGTTTAAAGTGACTTTCATAGCAATGATAATCTATTTTATGTTCTCCTCTATCAACACTTTTCCCTGCTCTTACTCAGTACTTAGAACTTTTCCATCCCTGCCACTTTCCCCCCTCCTCTCCATACTCCTTAAATTCATAGAACTATAGTAAGTTTAGGTTTGTGTCTACTGAGCAATGAGATGACCTCCCTCTGTGCGCCTATCTAACTTACCCTCCTCCAGAGGTGGGGTCGAAAGAAGGAAGACGGAACTGGTTGGAGCACAGTTTTATGCCTTTGTACTTGTACTACAGGAATAAGAGAGTGCAGATACATGCTTGACTGTTACTTGCACTTTGGTTTTAATTGACTGCTCTGATACCTTGCAGCTCAGCACTCTCATATTTGGCAGATCTCCTGGTAAAAACAGCATATTAAATACACAGTAAGTAAAAGAAAGGAGGTAATAATGATCAAAGGGAAAATCAGGATAATAGAAACCAGAAAACCGATAGACAACATAAATGAAACCAAAAGTTCATTCTTTGAAAAGATCACAAAAGTTGATGAACCTCTATCTGGCCTGCCAGGGAATAAAAAAGAAAGATAAAGAGAACAGAGAGCAAAAATGACCCATGTCAGAAATAAGAGAGGTGTTTTCATTACAGATTATACAGATATCAAAAAGATAACAAAGAGAATGTTTTAAGCAACTTAATTTACTTCAATGAACTTTGTAGCTCATATGAAATTAATTTGTTTCTTGAAAAACACAAACTACACAAGCTACCTCAAAAAGAAATATATAACATGAATAGAATTATATGTATAAAATTTATTAATGTTGTCATTAAAATCCCTCTCATAAGGAAACTTCCAGGCCCAGATGTTTGCACTAGTGCAGTAGTGAATATTATGAAACATCTAAGGTAGTGATGATACCAGTTTTACACAAAGTTCTCCGGAAATTAAAAAGATAAAATATTTCCCAACTCATTCTATGAGGCCATTATTATCATGCCACTAAACCATAGTGCAAGATTATCAAATGCAAAAATAAGGCTATACAATAACTCTTATGAAAATAGATACAGAAATTCTGAACATTTTAACAAATTGAGTTCAACAACATAAAAATGATAATGCAACATGATCAAGTGGAGCTTATCCAAGAAATTCAAGGTTGATTACAAAATCAATCCATGTAATTTATCACATCAACTGGAGAGGGAAAAAGTAATTACTTAAAAATTCAGACAAAGCATTTGGCAAAATTCATCCTCTATTTCTTATAAAATATTTTAGCAATTAAGAATAGAAGGAACTTCCTCAACATGGTAGAGAATCTGTCACAGCCCATTGACTAGCAGAAGAGTTAATGGCGAAAGAATTAAGGGTTTTCTGGAGGAGGGTAATGAGAATACTTGACAGTAGGTTGACCCACAGCTGAATCCAGCAATCTGAGGCACCTCACCAAGTCCCTTGTCCTTGGAATGTATGTTCTGCCCACTGTTCCCAAAGTAGGAGCCATTTCAAGGACACAGCCTTGAAAGATCAATGTGTTGCTGAAGTCATCTGGATGGTATATGACTGAAATGAGTTAAGACCTATAGATAAGCGTTTCAGATTCTGGAAGGGCAGGTATATATAACTATTCTCCTTTCATTTGACCAATGTAAGTCTCATAAGTTTCCTTGCTTATTAAACCTGCCACCTACAAGCCTGAAATCATCTGCCTTTTTTAAAGGTTCTCCTAGCCCTCAGTGTCCTGGGCCAGTCTGAGATTTTACCAGGGAAACTCCCAAAATTGCAAACCAACAAGGTCACTGGTAAAATCAAGATTAAGATAAGAATGGTCACTTTTACTGTTTCAATATCATAATGAAGATTCTAACCAGAAAAATAAAATTAAAAAAAGCAGCAAAATAACAAACTGAAAACTGAAAAAAAAGATGTAAACCTTTCTTTAAATACAGTATACATATTTTTAAAATGTCATTAATTATAAATAATTTTAAACATTTTAAAAAATAGTTACTTAATGTAATGTCATTATTCAAATAAAAAGGCCACTAGCATGGTATCTCTTATCATCTGATGGCTCTAAATGAAACTTACACAAAAGTATTTATAAAAAATACAGTCTCTTGCCCTGGTGGGTGTGGCTCAGTGAATTAATCACTGGTCTGTGAACCAAAGGGTCACTGGTTTGATTCCCAGTCAGGGCACATGCCTGGGTTGTGGGCCAAGTCTCCAGTTGGGGGCGAATGAGAGCCACTGATCCATGTTTTTTTTTCCCTCTCTTTCCCCTCTGTCTAAAAGTATATAAATAAAATCTTTAAAAAAATTGTCCCTTAATCTGAAGATATTATAATATGTTTTATTTCAAAAATATTTTTGAATACCTACCAAGCATGAATTCAGCATTGTAACTTAGATAGGAAACTTATTCATTTTTTATTATTAAATATTTATATTGTTAAGCTTATACATGTCTACAAATATTAACATGTAATATCTTATATAAAATAGTTTCAACTATTTAATGACCTGTACTTTCCTATAGTAATATTCTTCTTTTACATTTTTCTTTTTCAAAATATTTAATTGATTATGCTATTACAGTTGTCCCATTTTTCCCCTTTATTCCCCTCTGCCCAGCACACCCCCTCCTACCCGCATTCCCCTCCTTAGTTCATGTCCATGGGTTGGACATATAAGTTGTTTTTATATAGGCTTTATTAATGGAGTTAGTTCTGAAGCCAATCAAGAGGCAATACTTAATATAAGATATAATGTTGGTATTAATACATAATCTTTACATATATTTTCAAATTTTATGACCATAGCGTGTGATATAAGTATCATTCTTCAAGGAAAAATAAAAGAAATCTTAAGCAAGTAAGCATCCATTATGTAGACAAACAACTTTCTTCAAACTGAATCAATATATTGAGCAAGGTGTTTACAATGCTAAATGGACCCAGTAGTAAGCCATTGCATGGAATTAACCTGGGAATATCATTATTGTATGACTGAATAGCATAAAAGATATTTTTAAAAAATTAGCTTAAGAACAAAATTACGTTTTCAACAGTGATTGCCTTATTATAAGAATATTCAGAATGATAGCCAGGAATGCACGCAAAATAATTAATAAAAATATACAGGGGCAATGTGAGCAATGATATTTGACATTAATACATATATTGAAAGCTAATATATTTATGTTTGTTCGCATTTCAGCTCATTTAGATGTACAGACTCTACTTAAGTGGATTCTGGAGGTTAATGGATTCATTTTCATAATGGCGTTACCTAGTTCTTGCTGCCTGGTAACATTCAATCACAGCGCTGGCTTTTATTCCGATAATCATCACCTAATTGCATTTAACGATGTCAATATTTCATTTCCTCTTCAAGTATGTTATCTCTGAGCACCTAAGATTTTTCTTTAAGGGGAAAATATCAAAATATTTTAACTCTTATTTTTTGACTTCAAAGGACTTATTTTGTATAATGCCTCTTTGTCAAGGCCAGTAGGGGAAAAAAGTGCAAGGCCAGTCAGTAACTCATTCTTCATCTTCCTTAAAGTTGGCCCATACATATGATGACTCCCTGGTCACATTCTCTCCTTTTCTCATTAAAATTTTGCATAGTGAAAATGTTGCCTTATATGTAATATGAACAAAATATGGACTCTTCGGAATAATTATTCTGATTTTATGACCTTGGAGAAGATTCTGTCAATACCCAGTCCAAATACACTTAACCCTGTCCTGAAGGTCTCCTACAAATATTTTATATACACACATATGGACTTATATTTATCTCCGGGCCTAAGAGCATCTTTGGTCGTAGGGGAGTTCTATGGTCCTTACACTGGGTGAACTGGAAATGCCACAGAGGCAGTGACTCCAGAGTGATCCACATTAATGAGACAAACAATCGCTGAACAAATATTCCAGCATCCTCCACTGAGAAGCAATACTTTTAAGGTGTATGCTGTCAACGTTCAGAAAATTCTTAGCAGATTGAGCCCTGCTATCTTCTGGGGAGATGTACTCACATGTGCATTCTTGTTGGGCTCCTTCTCCTTGTCTCAGCTGTGTCAGACTCATGTTCATTGAGAATATCTTACAAACATACTACTTGTAGCGGGTCTGTCTTCGGGGAAATCTAAACTGGACTGTATTATGTAAAACAATGAAAGGTCCAGAATGCCATGATTATTATACATTTTTGATGCAATTATATTTGAATTTGACTGATTATTTTGAAATACAAGTTACACTGTTTTGAAGCATTTTGTGACCATTCAAGTACTTATTTATTTTTTTTTAGTGTTTTATTTTTTAAAGATTTTATTTATTTATTTTTTAGAGAGAGGAGAAGGGAGGGAGAAAGAGAGGGAGGAAAAGCAATGTATGGTTGCCTCTCACATGGCCCTCACTGGGGACCTGGCCTGCAACCCAGGCATGTGCCCTGACCGAGAATCGAACCGGGATCGTCTGGTTCCCAGCCCGTGCTCAATCCACTGAGCTACACCAGCCAGGGCTCAAGTACTCATTTATTTATGGAAATCTGTCTACAGTATAACTCCCAAAGGAACATATTGAAAACCCCACTTATGAAAACAAACTAAACAATGATGAAGAATAAAGCATAAACCTCACATAACGACAATATTTTTAAAAATAAAAATAAAAGCTCTACAACACATCCTGTCTTACTTGTTATGAAGCTAGAGTAGGTAACCTTAGAAATTTTGGAGCAACATGTGTTGATTAGGTTTGTGAAAATTAAGATTTAAACCCATTGTCTAAGAGTAAGACCAAGTTTAGCATTGAGAATGGCTCACATTGACAAAGGCTCTCTCTTTGTGACCAAACCCCAGTGAAGGTACTCCAGGCGTTCATCTCAGTCTTGGCTGAGGTTTTATAAAAACTAGACTTTCGGTGTCAGGCTCCACCCTCATGACCTAATTACCTCTCAAAGGCCCCACATTCAAATACTATCACAAAAGGGCTACAACATTCGAATTTTAGGGAGACACAAACACCCAGCCCATACCATGTGTGACAGCACAGTGCCAGCCTGGGTTGTGTGTGGTGTGAGGACACATGCGTAAGGACAGGAGATCTCTTTGCTTGTGCAGTTTTGATTTGTAGGTAGAAGTTTTAAGCGAGGTACAATTGTTAAATGTGTGATGGAGCCGCGATATTATTCACTATAGTGTACAATGAAGATGGAGACAGTTTGTAAAAATTGAAACACTTCAGTCTTGTGGACAAATAACGGGTTTATCAATCACCCTCCAAATCCTTCCTGACCCAGCTGCTAAGCCTCTCTCCCAAGAGCTCCTGAATTTCAGTTACTAAAAGGGTTAAAAACCTTGCATAACAGGAATTCCCAAGGCTGCTTTAGCTAATATCTGGGATCCTGAATCTTTTCGGAGTGGACTGACTACTCTACTTACTATTGTGTAGTTTTCTATTGACCCTGAGATGAAGATTTTTTTGCTCTTTTATTCCTTAATTACCACACTAACTGTCCATTGGCATCTTTATTTAAATGCTTCCTCTTCCACAAAAGCTATGTTGATAAGCCTTTCCACAAATTTAACTTCCATCCACATTTGACTATTTAACCTGCTCCAGAATCCTATTTGGAGTTGCTAATAGAATCCAGTCCAACATGAAATGTCAATATGGTTTTTATTTTCATTTCATATTTTTGGACTGTGGTTAACAGCAGGGGTGGAGACTACTGCATACATTTTCAAGTATTACTTGAATGTTTAATAGTAGATTTTGGAGATGAAAATGTCCTTCGAGCAAAGAAATGATTAAATAGATAATTTCCTGGTTTGGGAGAAAGAATGGAACAGTGCTTAAAAACTAATTCTTGCATCCTTATACTTAGACGCGGGAAAAGAAATCCCATATATTACCATACATCAGAGGAGCACTAAAAAGTTTTATAGAGGACAGCGCCTTGCCTGTGAGGTTTATCGCCTCTTATGAGCTTGCGCAAACCTATTCGACAGGAAGCCAAAGGCAGTACAACTTCAGGAAGCTCAGACGAAATATGATTAGTTAATGGTACTTAAGTGCTTCCCAATTTTCTCAGAGCTTTCCAGGTGTTTTCCAAAATCATCCCCCCTGAGCCGGAAAAACAGGGAGAGACTGAAGAAAGAGGCAGTCCGCTCCAGATTGCTAGGTGGCAGATTTAATAACCAAGGGAACTGACATTCGAGGTGCAGCTCAGACGGCTTCAGCAAGAGTAGCATTTCACACCCTCCACCAGCATTTTAAAAGTTTATAGAGAAGCCGTAACTGGGTCCAGTTAGGCACACGGGCCCTTAACTGGGTTTAGTCCTGTACCCAGCACAGGTTGTGCCCTCACATTATCACTATATCAAGGCTATGTCCTCGGGCAGCTCCTACGGTGGGGATGGCACGCAGAGCACACATGTGGGGATGGCAAGCATCACAGACACATGTCAACTTGTGGGTCACACCAGCAGTCACGTCTTTTGTAAGACTTTCCCCAGCAAGGTTATGTGTTTTTTTCTGTTTTTACAATTTTTAATTGTCATGGAAGTTTTATTCGGTGAGTTTGGTTTTCCCAAATGACTAGAGGGAAATTTCCTTTCATTATAAGATACTTAATAAATCAATACTTTGCATGAGAAGAAATAACTCCATCTAGAGATATTTAAAATGCACCATATACTTCAACATTTTGGATGTGTTCACTTAACTTAATTTTAAGCTTCAAATTGCAAAGAAATGTCTCCAGTTTTAAACATTTAAAATTCAGCTAGTAAAAGGCAGCATATTCATTTGTTGAGTATTTAAAATTTAATCCCTTGTCAAAGTGTGAAGTCAGCGCAGAGTTTGAAGTTTCAGTTTTGTAGTCATTTCAAACACACTGTCGACCATATAAAAGGTTATCCTCTACCCTCCGACCATGCAATAGAACTCTGATTGATGTCCACGGGAACCAAGTGTGAAGTTTGTGGACACTGCCGTTTGAAACCTGATGGCTTTTCAGAATATCTTTGAAGTCTAGTTTCTGTGGAAAAAATATAAAGTTTAAAGATAGCTCTTCAGGGCTTATTCTTATCCACCGAGAACATGTTGGTTAGTTTGCCTGTTTTAAATGCGCACCCCAGCTGGAATTTCATAAATGTAATATGTGTGTGGTGTGGCTCATTGCAGGAATTATTTCCATTGTGTTCAATGGCTAGACTTAGAGACAGCAGTGGCGAAGTGTAGGCTGGCAGCTTATCTTTCTGTACATAGACTGTAGGTGTGTTTCGGCTGCAGTAGTGAAAAGTACACACTGCTGTTTACGTTAATGCTAAAATTAGCTCAACTACTATCATTAATTTTATGTATAAACATGTTCAACAGTGGCATCAGCTTTGAAAATCCAGTAGAAACTCTGATATTTACGCTATGGCTAGGAGCATCGAGAACTTGTTGGAGTTTAATTTTACAGATATAGTCAAGAGAAAACTAAGACAAGTTAAAGAATGTCAATTTTATCACATTTTACTCAGAAGAAACGGTTAATATTATTAAAATTATCCATCATAGTTTCCTGCTTCAAGTTAACAACCACCGTTTTCCAAAATCAGAGGCAGTAAATCGTGTATTTCTGAGGTAACTATGGTTTTCATTATAAGAGATAATTTGTTTCTAAAATTCCTGAATCTGTGAGGTTTTTCTGGAGCAATCTTTGCCATTTTTGTATGAAGACTTATTTACACAATGAGGGGTCAATGTTCTTGACAACTCATCTAAACGGTGTCTGATAATCTCTCTCTCAGTAACCACAGGAATGGAAGGGAAGTGCGAAGGCAGCACTAAAGCATTATTTAGTGATTGTTTCTGAGAAAAGAGAAAGGAGAGAAAGAAAGAGAGAAAGGAAGAGGAAGGAAGTAGGAGAAGGAAGGAAGGAGAGGAAGGAGGGAAGGAAGGAAGAGTCAATTCTTCAACTAGGAAACAAACTTTCACTGTGTGGGAATTTTAGGCTGACTAGAGTTTGGCATTAAAACAATTTGAGGACCTGGGAATGGAAAGAAAGCTAAACAAGAAAGTAAGGAGATATTTCGCCCTGGCGGGTATGGCTCAGTGGCTGAGTGCAGGCCTGATAACCAAAGGGTTGCCAGTTTGATTCTCTGTCTAACTCACCTGCTGGGTGGCAGGCCAGGTCCCCAGTAGGGAGTGCACAGGAGGCAACCACACATTGTTGTTTCTCTTCCTCTTTTTCCCACCTTTCCCCTCTGTCTAAAAATAAATAAGTAAAAGATTTAAAAAGAAAAAAAGGAGACATTTCGTGTATCACAGAGCATCTTATTTTCTGCTGTATTCATTGTGTATTGAATTGGTAACTTATAACTGAGTAACAAAACTAGTGCATTAGACTGCATATCTCACTTTTTCTTTGATCCTGCCTCTGTATAGCAAACCCTCTATAAAGCCATGTTGTTCACCACAGATTTACAGAAGACAAGTCCATGTTTCCTCCCATCCTCCAATCACCCCACACAGAGGATGCTGCTCTGGAGTTGACGATTGGTTTCCCCAGCTCCGGGGAACCTTGAAACTTATCAGCTCCCAAGACCATAAGAAACTATTCTATCACTATTGCTACTCATAAAGCCATTCTTCTTTGTCATCTCCTGTCCAAAACACCAATTAAAATATTTCCAAATTTATAATATATATATATAAATGTATATAAATTTAAATCATTGACAAACATTGACTTTAAACTACTTTTCTGCTTTCTATTCCATAAACATTCCAAGAATCAAAGCAATACAAAATCCTGACTCTAGTCTTATCATTTGAGGATCATTGGAGAAAACAGAAGATTACAAAAATTGGACCCTAGATAATCTATCTATACACAAGAAAAGTAATCGATCAATTACTTTTTTTTTTTTTTAATCAAAGTCAGACCTAGGAGGATAACCTCTCTAATTACTGAGTCTTGTGGTACATACATTTCCAGTCTCACGTTATGTTGGTAACCATTCAGTTGTGGAGGGGAAAATGGATATGAAGATGGAATTTTAAAAATACAAAAGGAAATAGGTAGCAAAGATGATAATAGTGGGCAATTTTTGTGATTTTTTACTATTTCATGGCATTTTTAATGATCTAAACATAAGTTTGGTGACATCTCCCCCCCACACGTATATACTAATCCTGTTTTTCCAACCCAATCAAACAAAACAACCGCACACTTCAAAGACCATCTTATCAAATGCAGTCTGGCATGTGTTGTCACACAGAGTAATTAAAATGTAGCATGATTTAGGCCAACATTATCCAAAGCAAGGAAGATCAAGTCTGGGTCAACATTTTATGGGATAGGAGGAGCAAACAAGTAACAATACGATGAGAACAAGCTAGGCTATTTATCCAGAGTTTCATAAGAGGCGAGTTGGCCACCATTGATTGTGTTTGGGCAGAGACTCAAAGACAGGCAGTGCAGTGGGAAAGCGTTTTATTGGGGAAAATGAAGATTCGGGTACACCCTGATGAAAGCCTATCGTCTTTGAAAAGTGGTAGGCAGGCTAATTAGAAGAGTGGCATCTTATCTGATTGGTTAGGGGTACATATTTGGTTTTCTTTGCTTGGTCTTAAGTTGGAAGTAGGAACAAAAGTTAGAGGAGCTGCCAGTTATTATTAACCAAGTCCTGGCTCTTTGAGGCTGATTGTGGCAGAGGATGTCTAAACTGGTAACTGCAGATGGCAGCACAAATTATAAGTTAGCTGACTTACAGACAGCTCACTCCCTTACTGGGGTGAGGATGGTTACATGGTTAGGATTTTTTTCCGTTACATTTTAACTTATGTTTTAACTTTCAGTCACAGTGGGAAGCCTGATGACCTTTTAAGCTTTTCAAGATCATCTAAGAAACAGTGATTTCAAATAAGTTTCATCTGTGATCCTGCCCAGCACAATATCAGTAATTTAAAAATTACATCCCATGATAAACCTCCCAGGAATTTTCTCTATTTCATTTGCTGACATTTCCACAGTGCACAGATGCATTTATAAGAGAACTTTGTACAATAAAATGAATTAGATTAATAGAAGAGGACAGGAGTCCTAATTCCATACAGGCATATTTTATTCAATCTATTTCAGTACACGTTCCTTTTGACAGAAGGAATTCTTCTTTAAATGTCATGACAAAAACGATAAAAAACAGACTTGTTATAATTCTTGGTATGTTCGTAAGCACGCTTTAGTCATCTGATCTTTAAAAACATTTAATGATCTAGTTTAGTACCTTAATTTCTATTTGTGTGATGTCAAATTTAAGATGAATACTGGAAAAGTACACCAAATCTAAATTTTTGTTTTTTGCTTTACACATTACACTGAACACATTCCTCTCTTACTACTAAATACTTTGGTCAAAGCATACGAAATATGATTTAGAATTAGTTGAGAGTTAGCTGTACATCTGCATAGAAATAATATACACACTAGTTATAAATACCACTGCACATAATATACAAGATCTGTCCAGAAAGTATCCATCCATGCGATATGAAAAAAATATATTTATTGAAGACGTTATAAAAAAATGTACAGAGGACAATGATGCCTCAGTCCCATTCAAAGTAGGAACCTTGGGACCTCACACAGTTCTCCCAGTGTCTCTTCCACTGTTCAAAATGCTCTGCAAAATGTTTTGTTGGAATTGCCATCAGCTGTCCCATTATATTTTCCTGAATTTCAACCAAGGTCCGAAATCTCTTCCCTTTCAAAGGTGATTGTAGGTTTGGGAAAAGCCAGAAGTCACAGGGCGCCAAATATGGGCTGTCAAGGTCAGAGTCACCTAGGTGATTTGATGTTTTGCCAAAAAACACCGTGCAAGATATGATGAATGAGCAGACATGTCGTTGTGATGAAGCTGCCAATCACCAGTTGCTCAGAGCAGTGGCCATTTCCATCACATTTCATCCCTCAACCAATGACAACATTGAGGTCGTACTCCTTGTTGTTTAGCCTGGAGGGGTGTACTCGTGATGGATAACACATTCCCAATCAGAAAACATAGTTAACTTGGTCTTGATCTTACTGAGGCACTGCTGCACCTCCTTCAGGAGCAGAGAACCAGGAGACTTCATTGGGATGACTGGGCCTTTATTTATGGATCATAGCCACAGGGCCATGATTCATCTCTAGTTATGACCTTCTTGAGGAAATCTGGTTCATTGGTAGCAGTTTGAATCAAGTCATTAGCAACTGCAATATAATGTTTCTTCTGCTCTGGCAGCAGAAGCTGCAGAATGGGTTTTTCCATGACAAGTTTCATGCCAATAGCCTGCATCAAAATCTCGGACACAGTGGTTTTTGGAATCGCCAGATCAGTTTCTAGCTCTCACACTGTCAGTCCTCGAACTTTGTTGATCGCAGTCCATTCACATTCAATATTCTCACATGTTGTGCTTGTTCCAGGCCTTCAAGATCATGGATCACTTTCTTTGAAGCATTTGTGCCACACTTTTATTGCCCTGAATGCATTGCATCATCCCTGAAATCCTTCTGAATCATCCAAATAGCTTCCAAGGAGAAACGGTCAGGCTTACCGCACAATTTGATGCAGGTTTGTTGCTCTGCTGAATGCAATCGGCACACAGTACACATGCTCACTCAACAGTGTCTACTGCTCCAGATAACAAGTTCAGTGAATTCATCATCGTTCATGGTTCATGGATGTGCATTCTAGTCCACACTCCTTGGCTGCCAGGTTACATAGATGTCACACAAACTATTCTCATTATATTAATAATGGCTGCACTTTTTCTGGACAGATCTTGTATATCGATAAAGATAAATATTTTTTGTTATTGTTACTTGACGTTCTACTATTTGCCCACTAACTTTACTAACAAGAGATAGTTTTAATCTTTGACTCTGATGAGAAATTCATACTAAAGACAATTGTGTATTTATTAAATGGCTGCAAATAAGCAGAATGACTATTCCAGCAATATGTTTTAAATTCCAGAAGTGTAGTATATATTATGCACCTTCACGTAAATGTAGTCTGTTTTATCTTTATTTTTCCTTCTAAACCTCTCACTTACATGAGTTCCTTAGAGTACAAATCTTAGTTTTATATAAAAAAAAATTCTCTGCAAGGTATCACATTTTTTTTTAAAGGAGTTTGAAATGAGTACAATCAGAAGAGTGTAAAGAGTTTAAAGGAGTAATCAGAAGAAGGAATTCTACTGGGGACCTGGTCTGCAACCCAGGCATGCGCTCTAACTAGGAATTGAACCAGTGACCTTTGGTTCACAGGCTGGAGCTCAGTCCTCTGAGCCACACCAATCAGGGCCTTCTCATGTATTTCTTACAAATATTTGAAAATACTATGTTTATGGCATATTCATAACTAGAATGTTTTTAAATAGTTTATTATTTATGTTATGACAGTTGTCCCAATTTTTCCCCATCTTCCTCCCTCCACCCATCCTGTTCCCACTCCCACAGTCAATCTCCTCACCATTGTCCATGTCCTTGGATCGTGCATATATTTTCTTTGACTTTTCTCTCCAGACCTTCTTTTAACCAGCCCTCACCTCCCCGCTCCTCCCTTACATCTGTCAGTCTGTTTCATGTTTCTATGCTTCTGATTCTTTTTTGATCATTAGTTTGTTTTGTTAAAAGTACTATTATTTTTAATCAATTGGGGTTCAGGTATATATTTACAATATCCATTACAATATTTATGAGTATGTCATTTGGCTTGCATTTTATTTTTTTTAATTGGAAATACTCAATATTAGCAAAATGTGTGTAAGATTATAGAGTGAATGATATATCTAATTAACTTGTTATTATGCAATCTAGATATCTAATTAACATTTGCAGCAATAACTATTTTATGTATTCTCTACAATTTGACAATCTTCTTTTTGTTTCTCAATTGAAAATTATAAATGCAGGCATTGTCAATAACACATTTTTATATTTTACCTTGCATTTGTGTAAATATAAAAAATAAAATCAGTATATTATATCAATGATTACAAATTATATTATATTGTAACCACATTATTAATCACTTTTAACTCTGGAGAAAAAAACCTCCAAAGAAAAAAAAACTGATTATAGTTTATTTTGTCTGCCCATCATTTTCTTTCTCTCATATATATTGGTGCAATCTCTTAAATAGTTAAACTCATTTTTAAAATGAATAAGCAAAGAAGATGAAGAAAAGCATAAAGCATGCTTATCTCGAGTGGTTATTATCTATTATCTAAGTAGTTCCTTTCTCCCAGAGAGCTCTTTAAACTAGATATTTTTAAACACCAGTGTTAAATACTTTTATGTGTTAAAATCAGAGACTAATAGCTAAAATAGAGTAAAAGAACTTTAAAAATTATTGTAGTAAGTAGATTTTTGAAATAAGGCAATTTAATGTGAAAAACATTTAATGTGATGATCACATTTCTAATTATTGCTTAGATCCATGTTCTTTGAGAGTTACAGTTAGAATTTTTTCTCGGACCACACATTCATACTTCCTAAAACAAGCTAACTGATAAGACTATATGACTCATGGCATCCAAATATACTAAGTTTGCTGACTGAATGAGAAAATGCTAAGTTTGTAAAATAACTTGTATTTTATTTTGGTCTACAGTTCTGTAACCTCAAATAAATTAGATAAAACATAAAGAATTAGACTGTAGTTTATATATTGGAAGAATTTGTCTGACACTGCTGGCTTTATCGTCAGAAAATAATTTTGTGTGTGTGTTATCTCATAAAGTTTCTATGAAAGAACAGAAATTAGAATCAAGTAAATATCATTATACAGAGAACTGGATTCTGTCATTTTATAATAAAAATGAGTGTGCTATATAAATAAAAAATTGAAGAAAACTCTACATGCATTTATGCTTATTTAAGTTGTTTAAAGTTTGCATTATTGAATGCCCTTCTATCCTGCTTATGTAAGGAGATTGGGAGTGAAATAAAATATTCAGTATTAAGATTTTCTGCATGTGAGTGTTTAATTTTGACTATTAAAGGTGAAAAACAAGTAGAAAACAAAATAAAATGGTAAAAATAATTGACAAACAAGTGAGTTTTACTCTTAACAATACATGATGGCATCAGGAAAATAATGAAAACATATTTTAGGTGTAGTTCTTCCATTTATTTATTTATTTGTTCAGTTTGTTGGTTTCTATTTTTTTTCAAAAATAGAATAAGCAAGAAATGACCAAAGGTGTATAAACAGCAAGACTATGAAAGGAAATATGAGCCAGAATTCCTAGGGTGTGTTCACCTGAGTCCTGTTGATTAGAAGATGGGGACTAGTTTCCCTCAAGAGGGGGAAGACAAAGGTACGACCATCATTGAACCAAAGGAGAAATGACAAAACTATTTATCTAGGAGAAGGCAGTGGCGTGTAGGTCCCGAATCCTATTTTAATGACGCTGTGTAATTAGCACTTACTGTTCTCACAAGAGCAGAATAGAACAGCAAAGACATCGAAGTCTAATCTTTCTTGGGCATGAATATAAAGCTGCTGGTGTGTTATAACTTTGCTTTCACGTCTTTCACTTTTGCACATATTCAAATTTAGAGACTAGGAAAAGAAAGTAGTGAAGGTACATGTGGAATAAACAATATTAAATAACATTTGGCGGGATAGGGAGTAATCAGAGTGGTATGGTAAAAAGCAGACAGGCTCAAAATTTTGAACACATACATGACATGCAAAGATATGTCATAGACATATTACATGACACTGGCATTTTTTTGCTAAAGAGTAGCACCTACAGTAGCATTAAGTTTCAGTACAGGGGTGAAAATGCTGTTTAAAAATAAGATTCATATAGATGGCAAAAAGCCAATTAATAAAGCTATTAATTAATAAGTAACTAAAATGGTCTAATAGGCTGAAATTGTGCATAAGACAGGTAAGTGGAATGAAGAAAAGTAAGAGACAAAGAGGAGCAAAATACAAGTTAAGAAGCAATATTAATCACTGATTAATTAAGCATGGTACATGAGAAAGAAAAATGAGGCAAATTATAACTATATATTTTAGAACCTAGGGAACTTGGAGAAACATATTGTCATGATGAAAATTAAAGATATTATATGAGGCCCTATTTTAAAATATAATGCAATGGGGTCAGTTTTATAACATTAAATTCAAGCTAATGTTGGGTAATAAGCATAAAAACAGTTCAAAGAAAGTTGAAATATTGGAGAAAGACCACAGCAAGGAGGTCTGAGATAGAAAGGGAAATTCTGAAGGAAGATATTCCAAATACAAATGATTATAATTTTTTGGAAAGATCCACTTGTGAGAACCAGACTTGTAGAATACAAAAAAGTGATGGAAGTACAGGAAATTAATAAACAAATATAGAAAAACACCAGTGTACATATATTAAATTAGTTGCACATAGAAGAGGAGAAGATTTCTGGAAGAAAATATTCCTTTGCTCCAAATGCTCCTGACATGATTGGAAGAGAGTAAGAAAGCATAGACCCCAAACATGAACTAAAGATAATAATCACACTGTGTGCTAGAAGTAGCACAGGGGAAAGATATATTTATTGTTAGGCTAAAACATTCATTTTGAAATAAATACCAACTGCTTTTAAGAAATGCCAACTCCTTGTGAAATGTGCCATAATGTAAACTATTAATCATTCTCTTGAAATGCTAGAGACTAAAAGAAAATCTGAAAAATGACTGTGCATAATTTCTAGATTGCATGTCTAAAAAAATTGATACTCATTCTATTCTTACTGTCAAATGTGTTTGATTTTACTTATTTAAAACATACACAATTGAATTGTGAGTAGAATTTTAGTTACATGCTAGTACCTACAAATATTTTACAAAGTTTGTTTCATTTAATTTTATTTTCTTTTTTTTCTAAATATTTTAAAGATACTATGTTAAATCTAAATACATTGGAATGAGTCTTCAAAATACATTTTATTACAAAACCGTATGAAGTATAGTACGTCTAACAAGATTAGCAAGAGTCTACCCAGTACACTTTCAAATAATTAGAATTATTTTTAATTAGCCATTCTTTTCTTAATTATTTAAATGTATCTTAATATGTCGATTTTTAGATGCATTATTATGGTAGAGTATAATAAACCTTCATATGTCCCTCAACTGTTAACATTTATCATCTCATGGCAAAATGTGTTTCATTTTTACTCTCACATTCTCTACAGAATATCTAAAGAAAATCTCTTGAGCATCCTAATAATCAGTGTTTTGAACTCTGCATCTGGTAGATTGCTTATCTTTATTTTGTTTAGTTCTTTCTCTGGAGTTTTGTTCTGTTCTTTCATTTGGGCCATATTTCTTAGTCTCTTCATTTTGGCAGCCTCTCTGTGTTTGTCTCCGTGTATTCAGTAAAGCTGCTTTGATTCTCTGTCTTAGCAGCATGGCCTATTGTAGAAAAGCTCACCAGTAAGTTAGATGGGGCAGAGCCTTAGGTATCATCAGAGTGGGGCAACTCATGTGAACCAGGTTGATGGAGTCTCGGAAATGATGTCTTCACTCTGTGGCTCTGTGTGGGGCAGGGCTCTGCAAAGGGATAATAGCTGCTGCCTGTCCCCTGGAGTTTTATCCAGGAGGAAGCTGTTCCCTGGCACTCACCCTGATGCCTGTCACTTCAGTTTTTCCTTGTGTGCCACTGGTGCCCTTCCAGCTATCACTCCAGTGCTGGAGTCCAGAGGGAGTGAGTCTATATAAGTCCTAAGTCAATTTCAGGCTCTTTTAGAGCAGATGCCTGATAATTCTGCAGTATCTGCTGCTGCCCCCACCCCTAATGTTTTTTACAGCCAGAATTTATGGGGATTTATCTTCCTGGCACTGGAACCCTGGGCTGGGTGGCCTGATGTGGAGCTGGGATCCCTCACTCCTGAGGTATCCCTCCCTATTTTTATCCACCACACACAAGTGTTGGACTGCCATTCCACATCTCCACGTCTCCATTTTACCTTGACTCCTACTCATCTGGGATGAATGTGACCATTTTAATGCCTTCATTGTCAAACTTCTGCATCTCCCAATCTTAATGTCATGATTTTTTGATGATTTTCTGGATGATAGATGTTTTTCATTTTAGTTGTAATTTTTGCTATTGTTGTGTGAGGAGGCAAGCCATGTTTATGTATACCTCCACCTTGACCAGAAATTTGGGTATTTCACCAATACCAAATAAACCCAAGCAGAAATGGAGGTTACACTAAGTAAAATATAGAAAAATGTTATAGGGAATCAACAATGGAGTGGATGAAGCTGGGAAGCAGATCAATGATTTGGAACATAAGGAAGAAAAAAAATCCAATCAGAACATAAAAAAAAATTAAAAAATGTGGGTAGGCTAAAGAGCCTCTGGGACAACTTCAAACATAGTAACATTCAAATAATAGTGGTGCTGGGAGGAGAAGAGGAAGAACAAGAAAGTTAAAACTTATTTTAAAAAATAATGGAAGAAAAATTCCCTAATTTGGTGAAGGAAATACACATATAAGTCCAGTAACCACAGAGAATCCTAAACAAGATGTACACAAAGAGGACCACACCAAGACACATCAAAACTAAAGTGTCAAAGGTTAAAGATAAAGAGAGAATCTTAAAGGCAGCAAGAGAAAAGCAGATGGTTATCTGTAATGGAGTTCCCATAAGACCATCAGCTGATTTCTCAAAAGAAACTTTGCGGGCAAGAGGGAGCTGGCATGAAGTACTTCAAATGATGGAAAACAAAGACCTACAACCTAGATTACTGTATCCAGTGAAGCTATCATTTAGAATCCAAGGGACGATAAAGTGCCTCCCAGACAAGGTAACGCTAAAGGAGTTCGTCATCACCAATCCATCATTATATGAAATGTTAAAGGAACATATTTAAGAAAAAAAGATTAAAACTATGAAGAGAAGGATTTTCAGGGACTACTATAAAGGACACATAGACAAAACCAAGGTGAAGGGTGGAAGCAAGGGAAGGAGGTGGGTTTTGGATGAGGTGGGGGGGAATGGAGGGGAGAAAATGCAGACAACTGTAATGGAACAACAATAAAGTAATTTAAAATAAATAAATAAATGAATGAATATTTTTTAAGAACTATAAACATTAAAATGGCACTAAATTCACAAGTATCAACAACTGAATCTACAAAACAAACTAAACAATCAAGCAGAACAGAAAATGAATCCTAGATATGAAAATCATTTGGAGAGTTATTGTTTGGGAGGGAAAGGGGATGAATGGGGAACATTCATCCTACAAACTGTGCCATTTATGCTTTAAATTTCTAGCTTTTCTAGGCTGTATTACTAGAGGGGCATAAAAGCCCCCACAGGAAATGCCTGGCTTCTAGAGTTGTCTCCAAGCAAGATTCATCCTCCAAATGTTGGTTTAATTTCAAGATTAGAGCCCTTGTGAGGATGAAAAGACTGCTGGGGGGTTGTGTCTGTAAGTCTTCCGACCTCCCCAAATTTGCCTGAACCCTTCTATTGCTCTACTGTGTCATTTGCTTTTGTTAAATCCTTATGTGATTATGTTCTGAGTATTAGTGTGAGTTCTTTCAAATGTATAAGCCTCAGTAACTTTTACCCCTATATTACAAATAAACAATTAGATCCAATATTAAAACATTTTAAACAATAGCACTAAACATTTGTGACCTAATCTTGATCATATCAATAACCTCATCAAATATACTTTGCAAAGATCTAATCAATTGTTATCAAAATGTTTTATATTTAAAAATTCGAATTAACCTGTATCTGTAACCACTGATGCCAGAAACAGACCAGCATAGCAACGAATTGTCATAACACAGCAAATCAAATTTCAATAGCATAACCTTAAAATAAAGCCACAAAAAACAAAAATCTTTAAAAATTATTAAACTAAAAGAAATTTGATACAAAGTCTTAAATAATGTTATTATCATTAGTATTTTGCTGATCCATAGTTTCAGCAGTGTGTAAAGAGAATAGGTAGAATCCAGTCTTCTTTTCTTAAGTTTCTTAATTAAAATTTGTTTTCTAAGATTACCCGAAGCAGCTCTATGTAAAATAGAATGTAATTAAGGGATTTCTTACTACTCCTGCCCATAGGAGATGAAAGCATCACAAAATTAATTGAATAATAAATATCACAACAGGGAAACGGCATTTTCTGAATATCACCATCCTCCTGGCTGAAGTCCCAGAACAAGTGAAGTCATAGTTTATCAAAGACTGGAAAATAAGTCATAGGTCCTTTTTTAATTCTGCATGTAAAGAATGTATATTTTTTCCTAAAAATCAGTGCTGAATTTTAACATAACCACAGGTTTTATAAATAAGATGAAAGCAAAATAATATGATTCGCATTTTCACAGCACGGTTAAGTTAAAAATGCTGCATAAGGTTTTTGAAATAATGACTCTATAGGCCAATAACAAGTATCACACATGTTTTTATAAAACCATATGATGGCATTTGTTTCTATTGCTTTGTCAGCCCATCACCATTAATATTTCTTTAGCTGATCTGAAAATAATGACAGTGTTCTGTAGATCTTATGAATGGCATATTAGTGTTTACTCTTTTCATTAATACAATGAATGATATAAAAGCATACTGATTTGCTTGCAGATGCCATTTCTTTTTGAAAGCAGAGACTTAAAGTTTTGGCTTGAGGAGAAGGTTAGAAATCGATTAGAACTGAAAAGCAAGCACCGAGACCAGAGTCATCAGAACTAAGTTAGCAGGAGTCCATATTTATGCATAATCACAGTGTGTAGGGAAGATATACAGAAATTCTCCTCCTAGAAAAGAAGTGCCTTTAGTTACTTCAAGAGAAGAGAAACTTCTGCCCTGGCTGGTGTAGCTCAGTGGATTGAGCGCAGGCTGAGAACCAAAGGGTTGCCAGTTCAATTCCCAGTCAGGGCACATGCCTGGACTGCAGGCCAGGTCCCCAGTGGGAGCCATGTGAGAGGCAACCACACATTGATGCTTCTCTCCCTCTCTTTCTCCCTCCCTTCCCTTCTGTCTAAATATAAATAAGAATAAAATCTTTTAAAAATTTTTAAAAAGAGAGAGAAGATAAACTCCTATAGATCAAGTTTCTATAGATCACATTCTGTAGGACCTGGGTCCTGTTCATCTCTGTAAGCCTTACCTTAAGCCATTCTTTATCATCTCAGGCCCACCTCCACAAAGCCATCAGGAATAATCACATCCTTCCAACGGGCTCTCATGTCCACTTTTATTCTTGTTTCTCCATCATATTTACACAACCTCAGTCATTCCGTCAAGTATCACTAACCTTGTAGCCTTCCTGTTCAGCCTGTTGTGATTTTTATGTCACAGTTTGCCAGTAGTGTTTCGAAAGTGTGTTCAGGGACTATCTTTTTATCTCTTTCATTTCAGTCAGATGTCCTCATTCAGAGCTAATGCTTTCAATCATAGAAGAAAGCAAACATTCTAGTATTTAATATTAGTTCATTTTACCCATGATTGAATCTCCCTGATGGAAGTGGAAATATTATTTTATTATGTACAAATAATGTCTAGAACGATGGCTGATTTAAGCAAGTGCCCACTAATTATTTAGTTTTGAAAAATTCAAATATTTTTATTTTGCTTTAATGGTTAATTATAGATTCATTTTATTTTTTAGAATATTCTCCCCAAATTATATAATATATAATATAAATGTTAGTTATATAAACTCTATAATAGATTTCCTACTTGCAAGACAGAGATTTAATAATGTCTGGAATATTTACTTTAGTTCCCATTTACCTAGCACAAAAATACTATTCATACCCACTTTCATTTAGTTATAGACTTGCAGATTCCCCCAACACAAAAACAACAAATTATAGATTACATATATTTTTCTTGCTATATATGTATCCTTTTCTATCTGCCTCATATTTGGGCTATATAATATTATACATAATAAATTGTTGTAGAGTAATCCATACAATTTATAGCAGTGGGAACACATTTTTATAAACCTTTTAAATAACAAATAAAATAAGTAGTTTCATTAGCAATTTTTACCATTTTCGATCCCCTCAGGGGCTTGGGGATGTACAACTGTCATCTCGAACATCAGAATTTTGACAATGATTGGAAGGTACAAAAATCACTTTAAAAGTAAATTTGAATCACATGAATCTGAAGATTATTTTGCCAAATACGGAACCCAAGAGAGTCTTTGTGTTTATTTTAGGGTCCATACCAAACAAAACAACATAGCTAGAAGCAAATACAAACTCTCTGAGTAAGAATAATCTCCCCTCAGCATCTCTACTTTTTCCCTTTTCTGATATAGGATTTCCCTTGGGATTAGTAAAATCCTGGCAGTCATATATTTCTGAATAATCCCCAAACCTTGCTAATCAAGTACAGGGATTTCTACATTTTGATTCCTGAAATGTGTTACCCTAACCAAGAAGGATATTGCTCAGCCACTCCTATGGCTTAACTAGGCCTGGCACATTAGTTAGAAAGCCATATTATCCTCCCTAAAGCACACTTCACAGGGAAATTTTAATTGACTAATAAACAAAATTACCAACTCCAGTCATCATATTTGGCAATTTAAATATTACAAATTTATATTAATGTGGCATTAAACAGCTATCTAAGACAGAAATCCCTACAGGAATATGTTCTCCTATTTATTTTGTAGCTGTGTGACCATAACTACTTATCAGTGATAAAACGTAATATCATGAAAACAGTGGTTGTACAAATCATAATTTTGTCAGGTGAAAATCATTGTCAAGACTTTGATCAATGTATGCTGTTGTGTCCCTCAGGAGTCCTGACAATTCGATACATAGTAACAAACACAAGTGCACAGGTTGCATGTCATGGGACTAGGCAAAGACAGCTTGTTGCTCAACTTGAAACATGAGGCTGTAAAGGGCACTTCTCAAATCATAGTACAACGCATTTAAATGTGAAAAACTGTTATGTAACAAACATCTAGAGCTTGAAAGATTATTGTGAAATGTAACACTTCTTTTATTTAAAATAATTATAAAGTAGTTTTCTTTAATTATTCATCTTTTCAAATTATAAACTGAAAATACTTCTATCAATGGCTGCTTTGGGAAAAATAGAGAAAAATAAGGATTTAGATTTTATTCTAGTAAAGAGTAAACACAAAAGAATCATTCACAATACACTTACATTAACCAAACAATCTAGCACTCAGGCAAAATTTATCATAGATTTGTAGATTTAATGGGATGTGTGTTAAGAATTGCCTATGCTGAACAATTGAAAGGATTTTCTTGTAAGATGTCCCAACTCAATTGGCGATTGTTTTTATATTATTGCAAAACTGTTCCTACCTTCTGCAACACTCTCCTCCCTTTGGTCCTGGTGTGTCCCCAGAACAGTAGTCACCCTTTATGCCCATGTAAATGCAGTCCTGTAAATGCATGAAGATATCTGCTGGAGGATGTCACAGACAAGACTTATGGGCTCATCCGCTGACCCTCCAACTGGACCTGGCAACTGGAGGCTCCTCACTCTTCCTCTGTTCTTGGAATATATGTTCTACATACTGTTCCCACACTAGCAGATGTTCAAGTATGCAGTTGTGAGAGCGTAAGGAGTGGTGGAGACCATGGAGACTATAGACATAATTGAACTACATTAAGTTCTCTGTATAAAAGTTTAAAATCTGGTGGGTGGGTGCTCATCTTTCACTGCCCAGGGCAAGTCTCGCGTGTGAGTTCCCTTGCTTGTTAAAACAGCCACCTACCAGATTGGAAAATCTGGAATAACCTTCCTCTTTCTTTGATTTCTCCTTGCCCTCCTTCATGTATGAAGTTTCATATTTTACCCTAGGAACTCTCCAGGTCGTTAACCAATCATCTCATTTAATGATAGAAGCGTTCAGGTATTTTTTTTTTCCCTTAATGTTGCAGGTGGTTTCATTCCACTACACCTAATACAACAACTTTGGATTTCCAATTCCTAGATGCATTTATCTGACAAGATCCAATTTGGCAAATAAAAATCATAAATAAATGCATGGTCAAGATAAGAGCCCCCAAAACAGAAGTTCAACTGTTATGAATCCTTGACTTTTATTTTCCAGCCTAGACTGGATTAACTTTATGATTGCCACAATATTTGTGCAATGATGGAGACCTAGTGAACCAAAGTCCTGGGTGGTCCGTCCTGTGCAAGCCACTTGTTTCTGACTGAGATGTGGGACCTAACTTCGACCGATATGCAGTTTTACCTCGGCACCATCATCTGTGCCATCAAAACTCTTTTAAAATCATTGTTACAATTTTTTATTTGTAGAATATTTATTAGCATACATAAATGTTTAATTTCACCTCTTTAAAAAATAGGCTGATTAATCACTACTTTTCAGAAAACTTTGTTTATACTCAGAAAAAAACTATTTAGAAGAAAACAAATAAAACAAGTAATCACATGTTTAAACATTATTTTTCTTTTATTTTTCATAAAGTCAATATTAAGCAATCCCTGAATTAATAAATTGGTCAAGTGCCCTTTTGATTTTTATCTTTGAAATTTTCTTAGGAGGTTGTTAACACCCTGATAACCAACTCAGTATATTCCAGCATTTAACTTAATAGAGTTTTTTTGATTGAAAACTGGTCAGACAACTTACTGTGTGCAGCTCAAAGATAAATGGAAGCAAACCAGCAACAAAAGCAACAACAACGATAAAATTTCTCATTCTCCATCAAGTTATTTCCTTGATGCTTTTCCTGTAGTAATGATTAAGAAATACTTCCCAATTTTTTTTATTTTCACATAACATATTATTAACTTAGGCCTTTTAATTTAGCATTTGAAAACGGGTAGTAATAGGAATGATGTATGCATACTTTGGAGTTCATGAACTTTTGATAGTGTTCAGCAGATAATTAAATACACTGCATATAATTAAGGCTGAAACTGACATTTCTGACGAGTAATTAAAAGGTCCTCGATATCATATGCAAGCAGAATCTTAGGTAAACTGTCAGGACAGTTGTGTTATGTTTAAAGGGTTTTTTTTAGGTCTATTGTTCACATTGTCACAAAAATATGATACATGTGTTATTAAACTTTGTCACATATAAAAATTAGCAGACACTGCTTTCTAGAGCACTTGCATTATTGTTAAGAAAGGAATAAATAGTTGAGGATATGAAGTTAGATGGGATGTATTTTGAGTGAACAAAAACAACAGTAAGGTTGCAATATTACAAAACGGGTTTTGTTTAGGGGCTACTTTTTTAGAATAAGGCACGTCTGTGCATTTTGGACAAATGAAAGGACAACCACCAACACTGGTCTTTGATCAGCTTTCTGTAGTCGCACGCTTTGTTAAAATAGTTCATCCTCACAAATGAGAGGTTGGTTATTTGTCATGTAAATAGAAGGGCCATGGTGTGCTTACATTAATTGGAAAAATACTTATGCCCTTTTCCCTGTGATATATTATCTATTGTAATTTTCCGATAGTGGTAATCTTAACCATCACCTACAGGAGATACTCACCTATTAATTTCATAAGATATATTTAACCTAAGCAGTGACCTATAATGCTATTTTTAAAACATACTATCATTTTTAGACTTATTAATCATGCTTATTGATTATAAGAACTCAAGGCACACTGGGACAATTTAACTCCACCATTAAAATAGAACAAATTAAGATACGGCCCACACATGCCACACTGTGAAAATTACTCCACAGCAAGGAATTGGGGCATGATAGTGGCAAAATGTCACTGCACTCAGAGTAAAAAAAAATCACATGTTTGGAGTCACAAACTAACAATTTATTAACTGTACTTATAACATGAACTTAACGAATATGAATTATACATGGTTGTCTGCATGCACGTATATATTATTAAGTTTATAAATTCAACATAAAATTGTCAACTGCCAACTTATATAAAGTTGAAAATGTACTTGTTAAATGTTACCTAGACTACACAACTACATACATTTCAGACTTCCCATTTATTTTTATGCTAGTCTTAAGCTCTGAATCTGAAAACCAAAGTTACTAAATTCTTAGTTGGTTAGAAGAGGGGATTATTCCTCTCCGAAACACACATACATGCACACACTCAAGCACACTCCATGATAAAAATTTTTCTGGGCAATATCATTCTGCTTGACATGTTTAATGCCAGGAGACACTCTAGATTTGGAATTTTAAAGAGAGTTTGTGATTGCCAGAATTCTGAACTGATGCAATCCCTTACTCTAGGACAGCATTGCCAAACTTTTTCTAATGTCCCGATAGTTCATACTTTAGGCTTTCTGACACATACGGACTGTCACAATAACTACTCAACTCTGCTCGTGTAGTATGAAAGTAGTCAAGGACAATACCAAACCAATGAATGTGGCTGTGTTCCAATAAATCATCCTTTACTAAAGGAAAACACAAGATAAATTTAAGCCATCATGCTTATGATGGGCAAAGAAAAAGTTTACAGTAAGATTTATGATTAAAGATAATAGTATGTGCCCTTAAACCTTCACAGATGTTTTGGTAGGAAGAGAATATAATGAATAGTTGTGACCTATGATAATAAATGATAGCAAACGATTATGATATGATAGCAAACAGATTATTTGTTTCAAAATCACTGTCTCCAGTAACCATTTCTCTCCATTTATGGAAATACATCATAAGAATATTAAGGCATTTAGCCGTGGCTAGTGTGGCTGAGTGGACTGAGTGCCTGCCTGAGAACCAAAGCATTCCTGGTTTGATTCTCTGTCAGGGCATGTGCCTGGGTTGTGGGCCAGGTCTCCAATAGGAGGCGCCCAAGAGTCAACCACACACTGATGTTTCCCTCCCTCTCTCCCTCTCTTCCTCTCTCTCTATAAATAAATAAAATCTTTTAAAAATTAAAAAAAATACTGAGGCATTTATATAGGGCTTAGTTGTGTATATATTTATCAATTGTAGATATTTTCATTTGTTAAATGTAAACATCTTTTATATAAAAATAATCTTAATACTTTACTGGCCAAGTTCTTTCTATTAGCCATATGTATATAGACTTTTAAATACATAATTACATACCTTTCACTGTTTTATTTCATATTCCTAGTTTTAATTCAAACTATTATGCAATATTCTTCTGAGATGAGGCACAATAATACATGCCATTGCATTCATACTTCTGACCTAGTATCATATGCACTGGACTATTTTAAATTCTTCCTAAATGCAACAATTTTCATAAATATTGTTTTCTTTCTCTTGTTAATTTATTTTCCATAAATATTTAAGGATGTGATGCTCAAATCTTATCATATAGTCAGGATTTTTGACCCCATATTATCTTACTATATTGCTTTCTGTGGGTCCCACCATTATTAAAAATACAATTAATATATTTTTACTGGGATAATAGCCACCTCCACTTCTAGGTGCCATTTTATTCAGAACAGTTTCTATTTTCATATATCTTCTACAATATATTTTTTTATGTGTTACTGACAATAAACATTTTGATTATGTTTGTTATCAACCAAATTTATTCTGCATTTATTATGAAGTTCTGTATAGTATATTCAAACATTATTTGCCATGGAGTGCAAATAATTTCCATCTCTTCTAAATTTTTATAGTCTATGATTTTATTGATAAAAATGTTTAAGCAAATCTATACTTGTAATGCCAACATTTTTGTCTAGATAATTAAATAACTTTATTTCTTTAAAAGACTGTGAAGAAAAAAAGAAAGATGACTTGTGAACAAAGTCTGACCGGAAATTCCTGTGCTATTAAATCTGTACCATGTTTAATGATTACACATTTATCGTTAACATTGTTCTTCTTTATTATAAATTTTGCTACAACTTGCTTTACTTTATGTGTTTTTTATTGTTAAATTAATCACTGATTTGCAGTCAAATGCTCTACCACTGAGCTATACGCCTGTTAATCACTGATTTGAGTATGTTTTTCCTCCATTTTAAAAGTGAGTTCCTTTTCAAATTTACCTATACATTTTATTATGTATGTACAGTTAACCTTTCCATAACAAGAAGTTGAACTGTTCAGGTCCACTATATGCAGAATTTTTTCCCAATAAATACCTGCACTGTTTTTGATTCACTACTAGGAGTTCAGAGATGTGAGGGACCAAATGTATGCACTGAACTACACCATTTTATAAGGGGACTGAGTACCCATGGACTCATGGACTTTGGTATCCATGTGGTCCAGGAAACAACATCCCATGGATATTGTGTATTGGGGGTTCAAAGTCGTGCACATACTTTCAACCATGCGGGGGTCAGTGCCCCAGCCCTTGTGTTGTGTAAGGGTTGACGGTGTTATGTATATTGTATTTTAAAATGCTTTAATTATAACAGTAGCTTTCTACCATCAAATTATTATTTAAAAATTGGAATTCTATATAGTCTAGCAAAGTCATAAGACTGTGGGCTCCTTAACTTCACTGCCTAGGTTCGAAATTGAGCTCTAAAATTTAGTAAAATGTGACCTTGCGTAAGTTAGTAAGCCTTTCATGTTTTGGATTTTAGTCCACTAAAATGGAAAATGCAACCTAACTATTTCATGGGACCATGTGAAGTTTAAATATGTCAATATTAGCATTTAGACTAATGCCTGACATTC
Source organism: Micronycteris hirsuta (assembly GCA_004026765.1). Taxonomy (NCBI): domain Eukaryota; kingdom Metazoa; phylum Chordata; class Mammalia; order Chiroptera; family Phyllostomidae; genus Micronycteris; species Micronycteris hirsuta. The sequence goes on from PVJI01001389.1 coordinate 164,619, forward strand.
AGAGAATATCACTTAAAATATTTGTCATAAGTATCATTTATGTCTAGTTCCTACAATAGTGATATTAGAGTAAAACATAGATTTCATTTATGTTTTCTTTCTGTTTTCAACATAATTTTCATTTTTAAAGATAAATTTAAGTACTAAATGTTATATTTTAATGTTGGTTATTTTAGTGAACTCTGCTTTCCTCCAAGTTTTTCTTCTGTTTTTCTTCCCCTTTTTAAATGTGCTTTCTAATCTTTTATATCAAAATACTTCATCCTATCAGATCAAAGTTAACTTTCTCCTCAAAAAAAAACACACATTTGCAATTTATTACATAGACTAGAACATTTAGGGTTGCCCTTTTTTATGTAGACTGATATGTTTAGGATTGAATATTTCTTCCTCCATTTAAAATTTAACTCTCTGATGACAATAGTCTCAAATATTTGGAAGAAAATCTAACTGTCCTTTCAAATGGACAATAAACATCATATGTAATTGTTATGAGACAAATAAAATGAGGCACTGCAAGTGGTAGTGTATTATAGGCTGCAAAGTACATTGAAAATAAAGTCTAGCCCTGGCTGGTGTAACTCAGAGGATTGAGTGTAGGCTGGGAACCAAAGGGTCCTGGTTTGATTCCCAGTCAGGGCACATGCCTGGGTTGCAGGCCAGGTCCCCATTGAGGGCCATGTGAGAGGCAACTACACATTGCTGTTTCTCTCCCTCTCTTTCTCCCTCCCTCCCCCTCTCTCTAAAAATAAATAAATAAAATCTTAAAAAAAATAAAGTCTATTACCATAACTACATGTCGTAACTAAACAGAATTCTGAATTTGTGTGATGCCTGTCAAGCAAGTGGGAACCAATTGCTGGATAGATTGTTGGGTCGGTGTAACTGTCACTGTAAAATGGTAATGACAACCATGACATCCTAATTCATAGAATCGAGCATGTAAGTTTTTGAAGAAAGTGAATATCAAATATATGTAAAAAAATACATAATATCTAAGACAACAAAATCAAATCTTTATAGAAGTTAAGCTTTCAAATATCCCCTAGCAAACTTTCAAATGTCTGCCTTGTGATGGCACATTTTGATATAACATAGTGGAACTTTTGCATTTTAGCCTAACTTAACACAATTTGACCATGTAAATCTTTTTACTTTGTTATTTTTGACTGAAAGATAATATCCAAAGAACTATGCATTTAGAAAATAAAGAAATATGACTTAGGGAAAATAATAAGGAGGAAACATTTAAGGAATTCAGTTTGGATGAGGCAAGTCATTCTTTTCTTCATAATCCTTCAGTAAGTTTTAGCCAATTGTCACAAGGAAAAGAATAAATGAACCATAAAGACAAATGCAGAAGGTCTATACCGTGACATATAATTATAAATTACTTACATAGTTTTGCTTATCAAATGGTGAGCAATGAATACAAACACAGATTATATATATATATATACACACACACATTATCATAGACTATATAATAGAAATATAAAATATCATTATATATATATATATATATATATATATATATATATATATATATATATGGTCAGTCAAAAGGTATTCTGCCAAATAATATGAAAAAATAGATACATTTGTTAGAGAAGATACCAGATACAAGAAACATTGTACATAGGACATTGATGCCTCAGTCCCCTTCAAAGTAGGCACCTTGAGACACACAGTTCTCCCAATCACCATCAGCTGCCCTGTCATATTTTCCTGAATCTCTTCAACTGTCTGAAATTTCTTCCCTTTCAAAGCCGATTTTAGTTTTGGGAAAAACCAGAAGTTGCAGAGTGCCAGATCTGGACTGTTGGGGTCTGAGTCACCTGGTTGATTTGAAGTTTTGCAAAAAAACTATGCATAGAATGTGATGTATGAGGGGGTGCATTGTTGTGATGAAGCTGCCAACCACCACTTGCCCACAGCTGTGGCCTTTTAAATTATTTGAATATTTTCCTTGGAGGAATGTTCAAGCTTAATTTAAATTTGATGCAGATTCATTGCTCTGCTTGCTCAGTCATTTTGAATACAATAGCCACGCAGTACACATGCTCACTTAACGGCATCTACCACCCCCACTGCGTAGTACCGTGAAGTTGTCACTGTTCACAGACACATTCCAGTCCACTCTCCCTGGCCGCTGGGTTACATTGATGTTGTGTGAAATGCTCTCGTTACATTAACAAACTTCACGAGGTAAATTCCTTTATACTTATTTAACATACATGAAGTCTAAAGTGCAGCCAGTTAAAGTGACATGTCCTAAAACAAAACCAAAATTTGAATCTAGAAAACTTGGCTGCACTGTTCATAATCTTAAATACCACATTATATCCGTGTTTAGAACCTGCAAACACAAATATTTATGGTCACCAATTACCTTTTTTCGTCAAATTCTCCACCATAGCTACTGTTTTAACTGTACTTGCTTCTCCTTGCTATTTAAATATAAAGTCTTTGAAAACAAGGGGGTTGTTATTATTTATTTTATTCTTCATATTCTAAGCACTCAATGTTACTTACTGGTACATAATTGGTTTTAAATAAATGTTTGCTAGAAGAATAATTTTTACTTCTAAATTGGTATGTCTTTATTACATCCCCACCTCATCTTAATGTCTTTGTAGTTATTCATCGGAGGTTTAGTTCAAATTTTCTTGCCAAATGCATCATTACTCAAAACCTCATCAGGCTCACACAAAATTTATTATATGCTCCTCAGTGCGCTCCAATAGTCTATGTAGGTTTCTACAATAGTGCTTTTCGTTGTATTGTTTTTTATTTTTGCACATCCCTATTCCTACCAGTCTGCTACATGGTACGTATCACCACTTATTTATTGTTGTATCCCCAGTGCCTGGCAACATGCTTAATATGTTATAGTTGTAACCACCTTCTACAACTAAAAAAAGCAAAAATATACTTTTTCTATTTGTCTTCAATTATAAGAAGCTAATTTAATATTGACCCTGCTCAGAATCTATACATTAAATAATTAAATTTATTTTAAGATACATAACTATTTATAATACGTAAAACTTATACAGAGAACAAAAGTGAATCTCAGAATCCAGGAAGTTGAGTAAACCCTTAAATAAGCTATAATTCATAATGACTTAAGGAGGGTGTCATTGGGCAATGGAAAAAGTAGGTTTTTACATTGTATTTATGGAGGGCTATCACCTTGAAACTTACAAATGATCTCTTTGGTCAAGTCAACATTTGTTTAAAATTGGTTTTGTATTTTGTAGAAACTTTTTGCATATTAATAGGGCTGTTTAAGGAATGAACTGGAATACATTATGTCTGTCCAGAAGGTATCAAATTATGTAATATAATAAATAGAGACATTTGTTATAGAAGACACAAGATACAAGAAACATTGCACAAAAGATGATGACGCCTCAGTCGCCTTCAAAGCAGGGACTTTTGGACCTCACACGGTTCCCCTAGTCGTTATTAGCTGCCCCATCATATTTTCCTGTTTCACACCAACAGTTTGAATCTCTTCCCTTTCAAAGGTAATTTTAACTTCGGGAAAAGCCAGAAATCACAGGACACCAAATCAGGGCTTCAGAAGGGCTGAGTCACCCGAATGATTTGATGTTTCTCAAAAAAAAATGCACAAGATGTGATGCATGAGCAGGCACGTTGTTGTGATGAAGCTGCCAATCACCAGTTGTTCAAAGCTGCATCCTTCTGAATCAACTGAACAATTCCTGTGGGAAAATTTGATAGGGTTTTTGCTCTACTCACTCAGTCATTTTGAATGTGGCAGCCACACAGTATACACACTGACTCAATGGCTCATAAACTATAATTATAGAGAGAGAGAACGGGAGACTGTCCCATTTTTCCTTCATTTTCTACCCTTTGTACCCATCTTGAGTTGCAGATGTCCTACCCTTATCATGGAGGATCTTCCCACGCATTCACGCCTCAGATTCCTTAACCACTCTAAGTCTGGGCCTCCGGACCTACAGATGTGGTCGATTTGGGCTGTAACTAGCCCTAGAATATTGTGTTTTCTGTTTCTGTTCTCTCGCATTTAATCCACATGTCTGTAAACAGTCCCATTTTAAATGTCTTTCCTCAAATTCCTGGTTTTCCCAACTTTATTGGAATAATGGACAAGTATATGTGTATATATGTAAAGTGTACAGCATAATGACATGATCGATAGAACTATAATGAAATGATTATGAAGAAGATCAAGATAACACATTGATTACCTTGCATAATTAACTCTTTCCAGGGTGTGTGTGGTGTCTGCAACATTGTGTTACTAACTATAGTCACTATACAGTTCATTAGACCCACAGAACTTATTCTCCTTAACTATTTACTTCTTGTGGGAATCTTATTATCACAAGATCTGGAGCCATTTAGTTATAACTCCAAAATAATTTCAGAGTTTTCCCTTAAAGGCATAATTAAGAAATTCAAAGGTCAAAACTGTTTAAGAATATTGGGTTCTGTAGAAAAATACAAGAAACCTTGAAATTTCTATAAAAATTATTTTCTTGCAATTTGTATCTGTACTATTAATACCATTTCAAATCTAAGCATTATGTCTGAAGTATATATTTTTGTTTAAAAAGAACATTATCTTTTGTTTCTAAAAATTGTAGAATATTTCTTTTCCTTCCCAACCTATCTTTTTCTTCTTAACATCTATGTTTTTTATCCAATGTTTTATGCAATTTTCAGGTCCTTGTAGACCCAATAAAGAGGTCCATACATATTTAGCTCTTTTCACCTAGATTCCCCGGTACACACATAGCAAATAAAACAAATATTGTGATTCCTATTCTGTATGTAATGATAAGATCATGACATAAACTGCATAACCTGTTCTAAAGTGAGATACATAAAATGATAAACACATTGGTAAACAACAAATGAAAAACAAACAAATAATCATAGACTGGAGAAAAAGACAAAGCAAATATCTCTGAGAACTAAAAATGAAAGAGAAGCACACAGCATTAAAATGAGGTTAATCTTGCAGTTTATTGAGCACAGGGCTTAAATGGGGAGAATTTGGAAGGGAACTTGACCTTAATTGGGTGATAAGAACTCAAATCAGTCCACACATGATAGGTAACTAGGACATGAATCGCTGAAAAGCTATATGGTTTGTCAATTGCCTAATAAAGCCATATTTTGATATCTGAAATAAAGGACCTACTGAGAGTTAATAAGGGCTGGATTATTATATATATATATATATATATATATATATATATATATATATATATATATATATATATATATATACACTCCAAAGGGTAGAGTAGGGCAATACAATAAACAAATCTAAGTAATTTATATAAAGCTTATCTTTAGTTTTTCATCATGTTTTTCATAACAAATTAAGACATAGTTTACTGTGTCTGACATAGTTTACTAATCTGACACAGACATAGTCTGACATAGATTAATAAATTGACATTTCAGGACTACAAAGAGCATGAACAATTATGTCAAAAAGGTAAAAACTTAAATATATATTTTAAATCTCACTGGTGATTATAAAAAAAGACATAATTGTCAGCATTTTGAATGTTCCCACATTTTACACAGATCACATTACACATTCCTTAATCAACTTTACGTATAGATACTTGCATGAGGCATTCTTCATTTCAACAGCACAGCTCCGTTCTGTTCCTAACACTACAATTGTAACAGCAAACTTGCCAGGCCTAAATCCTAAATTAATTATAGATTAAAGTATTAGTACAATGAATATTTGAGAAGTTGAATCAATCATTGCTTTAAGAATGCAACAACTAAAATAAATGGGTCAACAAAAAATAACTGATTATAATTTTTACTTGTATATTTGTCATTTACTTATTAAAAATATGTCAACTAGCTATTATGTGCATGATACAGATTTAGTTGCTGTTGACACAATGTTGAAGAGGGAAATTTAAAAATAAGATGATTTCAGATAGTGATAAATGAAGTGAAAAAATTAAAATGTTAATAAGCCTCTGCAAAACAAATCAAGGAATATTAGTTTCATCAGGTAAAGCAGCTCTTTTTACATGACAATTGAGCAGAAACATAATTACTGAAATATTTATTTTATTACTTTTTTTATACGAGGGTTGAAATATATGATTTAGAAGTAAAAAAGATAGCTCTCTTCCTCTAATTTCAAAAGAAAGAAAAAATCTTTCAGACAGTAGAGGAAGAGAAAACAATTCTCAAATGAGTTAAATATTCTGATTAAATGACTGAGAAATTATGAGAATTCTGAGAAAAGCTGAACAGTTGTATTAGTCATTAAGAAGATGTCAGTTTTGGTGAATGTGGTTTGACCTGTATTTAGATACATGGCATATAGAATTGTAAGTGAGTATAATCAATTTATAAAGCTATCAGTGTCCATTACAACTGTGCATTTGCACAATCCATAACTTTGAAAAATACTACGCCTAGATTACACCCAAGAGAAACAAGCATATACATATACCAGTGGACATATTGAAATCACACGCTCAAAACAGCCCTATTCATAATGGCCTTTACCTAGAAACTACCACAATGCCCATCAACAGAAAATAATGCTTACCTAAATTATGACATCGCAATGCAATGAGAATGAACAAACTGTAAGTATATTCAGCACATGTAGGCGACTCTCATAAACATGAGGTTGAATAAAAGTAGTCAGACCCAAAATTACACTGTTGTTTCTATTTATGTAAAGTTCAAATTCAGGCAAAATTAACTATGCTTATAGATATGGGTAATTTTCTAATCATGGGACATCAACTATTTATGTAGATGGCAGCTATATGTGTATACACATTTTAAGAAAATCTGTCACTATGTGCACATGATTTATCATTTTTTCTGTTTTCTTTCACCTGAATAAAGGATGAAAAACAGAGTCCGGCTGGTGTAGCTCAGTGGATTGAGCGCGGGCTGGGAACCAGAGGGTCCCGGTTCGATTCCCATTCGGGGCACTTGCCTGGGTTGCAGGCCAGGTCCCCAATGAAGGCCAAGTAAGAGGCAACCATACATTGTTCTTTCTCCCTCCCTTCTCCTCTCTCTGAAAATAAATAAATAAAAAATATTTAAAAAAAAAGGGTGAAAAGCAAAAAGATCAGTATTACTCCATGTGGTATGTAACTGTATGTGGGGACAGTGCAAAGAAGACATCGCTGACATCGGTGGGATAATGGTGGCTTGAACCGGATGTGAATGGACGTGGCGGATGATTGGATTTACCATATAGTCTGACAATTGTATTATGGTAGACTACGTATAATTATTTGTGAAACTAAGTTCACATCTCATTTCTTGATATGAATTTTAAAAAGTCTCAGAAATCAAGAATGGCATAGGAATTTAAGTTAACAAAATTTCTTTGTGATCGATAAAAAAGCTGAATTCTAAAAGAATATCATTTCAATTATTTTAATTTATTTCAATTATTTTCCATTATTTCTAAGGTTTTAGGGAACATAAAACCTTAGAATGGTTCTTAAGGTTTTAAGAACCTTAACATATTGAAACCTGTGATTCTTACCATATTGCATATACTTAAAAAGTGTTTTTACCTATTTTAAGCAGATTTTAATTCTAAATTCTCTCTTAGTTGTTTTTCAATATAACATTTTAACTTTTAAGGCATCTACTCTATGAATTGTTCTCAATATGGAGCAGGATAATAGAGCCCAAGGCTTCAGACTTTCCACATTTGAAACAAAGGCATCAGGACCAATAGCTGATAATGGCTAGATTTATAATACAATAATACTAGGAAGTGCCATGTTGAGGCCATGCTTGAAAGCCTGCCATGAAATGTTAACAAAGAGAAACCTCACTTTCTTTCCCTTTATCCTGTTCTTTTCAGCTCTCCTCTACCCCATGACCATCATCCCTAAACAGAAATTATTTCATTAAGTGGAAAGAGAGCTCAATATTGTAACCTTTAAGAGCAGTACAGAGCATGTGTTGTTGGAGCCTCTAGAAAAAAAAAAATAGAATAAACAAAGGAGACTAAAATAAGAACAAATGCAAGCTATTTATTCAGAGGTAGTATTGCAAGGGAATCAGTCAACATCCCCTGGGCAGCCAGAGACTCCAAGACAGGCAGGGGCTGGGGATGGATGCCTTATACAAAGAGAAAAGGAATGTATCAGGCATGCTCTGATTGGAAATGTTAGCAAGTGTGGAAATGAAGAGCATTCAAATAAGAACAAAGAGAGTCTATATGTTTAGAACTTGCTATATGACAAGGAGTCATCCACCATCACTTTTAACCTTTGAATTTTATTCTTTACATTTTATCCAATTATGTTTCTTTCTAATTGTAGGCATAACATACCATTTCCCAAACATTGTACGAGTAACACATTGTGTATATTAACTACCTTGACCAGTGGGCAAATGCTAGAATGCACTTTTGCAAATGAAGTGACTGAGAAACCAGGTTCACCTAGTTTTTATGCAGAGTACCAGGTGTTTAAAACCAGGTCTCCTGAGAGCCAAAAACTGTGATTTTTATCATTTCCACTACCTTGTTTCTTAATATATCTATGGGCGTTTTTAGATACATTTACATTTTTGTCCTATTATTTATATATTTTTAAAGAAAAGTCTGGAAATGAGTACCATTTGTGAGGATGCATTCTATTGGACTACACTGAAGAGTATGTCTCTGTGAGTCTCGCAATTATTTCTCACGCACTTCAGTGATACCAAGCAATGCATTTCACTTGAGTTCTCTTGAATTGGCTTCAAAATGTAGTAGTTTTTAATTAATCTCTTCTTTGCTAGTTTTTCTCTATTTTATAATCCTCATTAGCTTTGAATATTGTGTCCCAGGCCATCAACTTTTATGCTTCTGTTTTGTTTAGGAGTTTGAATAAATTTAATTACTCAATGTTTTCCCTGGTTCTATAGCTTTGGTAGATTTTATTTATTTATTTATTTTTCTTCACAGATCATGTGTTTTCTTCACAGGCTATACTGCATTTTCTAGGATATTAGCCAAATTCTTATATCCATGGGATTTGTAAGGAAAGATGTTGATATTTTCAGCACCTAGAAGTGGTATATATGCAAAAATTGCATGCTCAGCATTCACGATATTTAAAATTGTATTTATTTTATTCATTTGTCAGCTTATTTATATGCATATAGTCTGTCAATCTCCCAATTCACCAAAACTACTGAAAACTTCATTATTTTCTTTAACATATAAATGTATACATATTTCTCAATAGTTTTCTTAACTATATAAAAATAAAGGAGAAAAAGGGAAAGAGTAGATGCGACTACTATTCACCAGAGTAATTGACTATTATTTTATTTATTTTTCCAGGTTTATTGAGATGTAACTGATATATAACATTGTGTAAGTTTAAAGTACACAACTTTTTAATTTTATTTTTCCATTATCATCTATGCCTCCATATGCTCTTCCACCTCCATCCCCTGCTCTCCACATACCAAGTCCCAAATCTGGAACTTAGCACATTTCTAAAGCAGTTGCTGCAATCACAGTTCTTCAATTTGCACTCTCTCATTAAAGCCTGTCCTCCAGCAAATTCATGCTTTTGAATTAGCAATTAAACATGCGTGAAGTATATGTCCACTAGTGTCCTGAGCACCAAGAAGCAAGGTAAATATCTTTTTTTTGTTGGGCCAAGATAAAAGGAGGAAAAGTGCCCCTTCATTGGGATGGATGTGGTTCCATGTCACGGAACAGAGTTGTGAGGACACAGAATGGTATTCATTTATTCTGTGTGTGTGTGTGTGTGTGTTTTCCAATTTTGAGGTATGTTTATTAAAGCTGGAAACAGTGAAACAAGAAAGGGCTTAGGACAGAAGAAGAAACAGGAGAGAGTCTCAGTGGGGCTGTTTTGGTTCTCTAGAAATATTATAGGAAAGAATGAGCCCTGGAGGGGCTGCTGTCAGTTCAATGGAGAATCAGAGAAAAGGGAGCTTTAGGGAAAGTTTCGGGGAATTAACCCAGGACAAGCCAGTTCTGCCCACTCTCCCCTTGTTGCAAGTTTCATGGGGTCTTTTAGAGTTTAAGAAATGCAAACCTGTGGGAGAAGAGGATGGAGGGCAAGCCGCAGGCATGCTCCTGGGAGGGAGAGCGGGCCCATTTAGTCTTTCCTTATATCCTTTCTTTATGCTCTGTTTTGCCAACCACAAAAGTTCCTTCTAAGAATAGCAAAAAGATAAGATAAAAAGAAACTTTATTGTAAACACAATGGCACCACCATCTCTCTTCAGGACTGTCGGATAATTAGGTTGCTATGAAATAGATATATATATTTCTGAATTATTTAATTTGCCTTTATGCTTTGATTGCTTGGTTCTGCAGCCATGCCTGTATGCTTAAAAAACACAATTGCCTTTTTATACAGAGAGCCATAGGGACCCCCAGAATAGGACAAAAATGATTACCATAGGAAAACAAACAAACAAAAAGCAACTGAAGGTAAAGTCCCCATAAAAATGATAAAATAGGAGGAAAAGCACACTGAGGAGGACAGGTGCCCAGCAGCATACAGAATCGGTCTGCTCTTTTTAAGAGAATATTTTCCAAATGGTTATGCTCAGTGAGTGTAACATCGCCCTGGAAATCTCAAGTCAAAGCAATCACTGTATTTGAAGATAGAAAAAAAGAGAATCAGCTAAACTTTGATAATAACCAGTTTGCCTTGCAAAGATATGTTGACTTTGGGGGGGTTTACAGGTTAAAAATCAACATGATGACTTCAGGTAGGGAGGCAAACATAAAATACCATCAACTGGGTGACTTAAACAACAGAAATTTGCTTACAGTTTTGCAAGCTAGAAGTCTAGGATCAAAGTATGAGCAGATTTGGTTTCTTTTGCTGGATGGGTAGATGATACATATTCACAGAGATGATAAGGGCTGTTTTACATTATAAGAAGCACATATAAATAAAATAATCTTTATAGAAGCAGCATTAAGTATAGGTGGAGACTAACAAATAGAATGCAAGCAATTTAGTTTATATATTTTGATTGCTTTCTCCCCCTGGAGAATAAAACAACTTTTGTCAGAACTATTTGGATTGGTGCACATAGTAGTCATGAGACTGGCACATTATCTCCCAAGGTCAGGACAGATCTTTGCCAGATGCCTTATCAGCACTTCTGAAACTAGCTAAAAATCCCCCACTGGCAGTGTTATTGTCTAATCCCATTATCAAGGTGAGTCACCAGTTCTTGCCATAGATGAGCTCTAAGAAACAGACAGAATACAGATTCCTCAGAGATCAAAAAATGTCCTTTATAAAGGATTTGGAAATTAAAAATAGGAGAATAGAGAAAAGAAGAAATAAAAGAAACTTAAGAATGGAAAAAATATCCATCAACCATAGCAGATCATTTATTTAAAACATTGGTTTAAGGTGCAATTTAAAATGCTGCCTCCATTCCAGAGATACAGCTAGCTTGAATCACAGCTTACTGAGTTTTCTAATTACTCTCTCCTTCACTTTTACTTCCTTGAAAGGCTAGAGATCTCTCATTACTGCCTTCGGTTTAATTAATTATGTATTACCCTTGAATAGCACTGCTTATCCATTTGTAAACTTCAGGTGCCAGCCTGGATACAAAGCACTTTCTTTCGAAACATGCATTTTGAATATTTTTAATAAATTTGTTGTACTTTCTTGGGTCCCTTCTATCCCACAGCACCATGCCTCTCATTCATATGTAATGATAATATGCGTATCCTACAGAGCAAGGACTGTTAAGTTGCTTACAACAAAATCAGGATCAAAAAAAATTAATAGATTAGTGTGTTTCCTAAATTATCTCATCTAAACTTCAAATGAAGAAATGTTTTGCCTCATAAAGAGGCTCAGATGCAGTCTGATTTACTCTATCTGATGATTTTTAAAAGCCTTGCTAATTAGGCTTAGTGGGGAAGAAATGACTCTCTGCAGAGACTGATACGCTGCAGGAGTGAGGGAGGATGCCAGGAGTGTGGCAGTGCAGGAAAATGAGCTTCTGATAATGCGCCCCGCCTGATTTTCTGATACTGTAACAGATTCCAAGGCGGCAACAAAAGAGAGGGACAGATGGTAGGAAACAAAGGTGGCAAATAAGATTGCTGGGAAATTTCAGAAATACCCCTTGTTATGGGCTGAATTGTGTTTGCTCAAAAATTCATGTCAAAGCCCTAACATCCAGCACCGCAGAATTTGGCCTTATTTAGATATAGGGTCTTTACAGAAGTAATTAACTTAAAGTGGAGTCATTAGGGTGAGGCTTAATCCAGGGTCTTATGTTTTTATAAGGCATTAGGACGCAGAGGGAAAGCGCCAGACACAGGCATACACAGAGAGATGTCCGTGTGACCACAGCGAGAAGGAGGCCATCTGCAAGCCAGGGACAGAGACCTCTGGAGATAGAAAACCTGCTGACATCTTGATCTCAGACTTCGAGCTTTCAGAAATATTAAGAAAATTAATTTCTGTTGTTTAAGCTACTCAACCAGTGTGTTTTGTTATTGTAGTTATGGAAGCTCTACCTAAGTACAGATCCCTAGATTTTATAGAGGATGTAATAATTCAGGAATCCATGTGCCTTCCTAGAACCAGTAAACAGTAAAGCAGAAAGCAGTGGGATGGTCCACAGAAGTGGCCTGACCAACTCTCTCACTGAATAAAATAAAACAAAAAAGGTAAACAATGCCTTCCTTCCTTTCTTTACACTTTAACCTCCTGTTCCTTGGACTGTCATTTCTTTTCACTTACTTCAAGTGATTTTTTAAACTTCTGTGTATATCACTTAGTAATTCTGAACTGATATTAAATGTATTAAAAACAAAAATAATAACACAAGGAATTTCAGGCATTGTAGTATTGGATGTGAGTCCCAGAGGGCTCAGAATCATTCCCACATCCATAAAAACCTGGAGAGCTCTGATCAATACTCCATTAGGTAGATAGCAATATGGTCAAGGGTCAGATTTGTCATTCAGAGCTTATTCTGTTCAAGCACAGACTTAGTGTAAACACATCTCCAAGTTCAGGTTCAGCAGGTTCCTCCACCATGACCTGAGTGATCAGTCAGGCATGAAGGGCTTATGTGAAGTTGTCTAGCTTCGTCTTCTCCCATTTAACCTCTCTCATATGTGAGAATCCTTTAATATAGATGACCAGTGTTTTAACATTAGTTAAAATATTAATAATTTTGGTAAATAAATTTGAAATATAGAGAGTATTTATAATCTTTAAATTTTCAAGTGCTTTTACAAATTTTCCTATGATCACATCTAACCTACTTAATGCCTGCTCATAAGAAAAGGAATTATGTTCAGAAGAAAATCAATGTCTTTCAAAACTTATAGAGACACAAGGGGAAGTAAATATTTAAAAATCAACATAATTATAAGCCTATACATAAAGAAAATTATTAGTTCACATAACATAACTTAAAAATGTTAGATTAAGGAGATTTCAGGAAAAGCTGAGACAAATGAACCACTCACACTATCCTTAGTGTGATAGCATAGTGGGAAGGAGATCTTTTTAAAAGTGAATTATAGTTTATCTATAATAATTTGATATTTAAATGTTTATTTTATTTTAATTGCATAAAATAGACACAAACATATATCTATAATTTAATATCACAAAACTGTAAAATTGAACTATTGAAATAAAAATAACCACTTTAATTATGTTAAGGTAATATTAACTACATGTGAGAAAATATTGTATAAAACAATTATATGCAAAATATAGTATTACCTTAATAACACTGTGTTTTAATGATCCTTGTAGCTTTACAGCATGTCTGGAAGTCAGACGGTGTCATTCCCCTGACGGTTCTGCAGTATTCTGTTAGCTATTGTGATTTTTTAAAATGTTTTCATCTCCTCAATTCAGTTTATTCAAATGTACAAAACAACTTGTTGAGGTTTTGATGAGAGTTAGGTTGAATCTATGTAAGTTGAGAAAGCTACCATTTTACAACATGGGATTTTTCTGTCTAAGAACATAAAATATTTCTTCATTTATTTAAAATATTGAATTGCTTTCATCAGATTTTTATAAGTTTCTTCATGTAAGTTATACATATTTTGGTAATTTTATACAGAGAAGTATTTTATTTTTGTGCTAATGTAAACTACATGGTGTTTTTAATTTTCAACTCTGTTAGTGTTAATATATGGGAAAGCAATTGACTTTTATATATTAATGTTGAATCCTGCAACCTTACTCTAAAATAGGTAATCAGCACAGTTTGTGTTTTTTGTTGTTGATTCTTCAAGATTTTCTGTGTAAACAATCATGTTACCTGCAAACAAAGGTATTTTCTTCTTTCCAATCTGTACACATTTCATTTTCTTTCTTGCTTTATTGTATTATCTAGTACATTGTTCAAAAGGAGTAATAAGAGTCATCCTTGCCTTGTTCCTGATCTTAGTGGGAAAGCATCTGGTTTCTCATCATTAAGGATATAAGCAATAAGACTTTTTTGTAGATGTCTTTTATGCTAAATTTTAAAAGCCTACATCTTTAGCTTAGGGCGAATATGCTAATGATTGCAGAGCTTGCATCTCACTACAATGCATATGGCTCCAATGAAGTAATTTTTGGTGACTCTTGTTTTTGTTATTATATGTTTTGTTCTATTTTTAGCAGCATCTAGCATCAAATTACCCAAGATAATTCTGTACAGTAAGGTATATTCAGGAAAGATACAAAAGTCATCAGTGTGATCTGTAATGGACACTTTATTTTATCTTAATATAAATCAGTAATGAATTACAAACATTTAGTGAATTTTAAAAACAATACTTCTCCTTGTTTATCATAATTGACATACAGCCCAGAATATTTTCCACAATAAATAGCAAGAATATAATTGGTAGCTCAAAGTATGGTCATTATAAATCTTATATAGACAATGTAGTCAGTACTATATAAAATTGCATAGTAAATGTGAGAAATTTACTGCAAGTAGACAACATTCTAAAAGTCGCTTTAAAGAAATCATGGTCAGTTAAAATACAGGCCCACTTTTCACTTCTAAGAGACCTGAACTTCAATGAGTTGGGCAAAACTTGTTAGCCTTCCCCTGCCTCACCTCCTGCCTGCTGAGCTGAGGATACCGGAGCCTGCCCACCGCAGAAGCAGCCTCCAGCCTCTCACTGTCTCAGTGGACGCGCCACCTGGAGAGCTTGGCAGCAACACCATCTGAAAGTAGGCCTCACTCACGTTCCGGCTTGCCTGGAATCATTGTAAAATAGAGTGCTATGCTGGGTATAAAATTGCAGGGTTCATCTCTACCCCATATGTGTGGACTAGCAATGTCAGAGAATTATAAGGAAAAAAAAAATCAGTGCAGTTGGATGCAATATTTGATATAAATTTGTCAATACTGAATCTTGGCTGGAAAGCATATCACATACCATTACTATATAAGGCATTAAATACTCAATCCTGTCTAATGATGATAAATATTTATCTGTGTAAAAAAATGACATTCTTATTATGTGTGCTGTGAAGTATGTTTCCTTTCCATGAAAATGTCATAACCTATCTTACAGTTTGGGGTGTGCATAAATTTTAATCAAATAACATCTTAGACTTATTAAAGAAAACCCTAGTTACTCATCCTTGTATGAAATTTACATAGGACATTTAAATAAAGTTCCTTAATTTCTGGAACAAAGAGAACTAGGGAGGAACCGATAGATTACAGCATCAATTTGAGATAGTCCCTTCACTGACTGGTACTCAGGAATGTGTTACATGCTTAACAATCACTCCTTTGGGACGTGGAAGGGGAGCCCTGAATTTATGATTTGTTGATTCGTGTGGTACAAATAATCCCATCATAACTGATTATAAGCTACGTGAACATTTAATAATCAGTTCCCACTCTAGCACACTACTAACTCATCTGCCTATTCCTGTAACCTCTACAAATAACCTAAAAGATGTTCACATTTTCTTTATCCATTGTTCATTTTCCTGAAATGTTCTGATTGCCAATGCTAAATTATTTCCTATGTCCTTTATTTCTATACATCATTGGGTGTTCCTTGAAGGAAATGACCACGTTTGACATTGGCGGGGGTTTCACTGTTGTTATCGCTATGCATGTGGAGAGTTTCAACATCCCAAATGCAGTTGGTAATAATGACCGTAGGAGAGTAAGGGTGCACATGTTCAAGATTAAACATTTATAGGCTGAATTCCCATCAGATGAGTTGCTCTGCTAGTTTTCATAGAAACTGACCACAGCCCCAGTGTTTGCAACAACCACTTCTAGTCCACAATCAGGGTTAGACATGAATACACTGATTATTCTTGAAGAAGAGCTAATGCTTTCCCAATGACAGATGTTAAACTGGAAAAAGGAGGTTAGTGTGTAGCTTCTACCATATCCTGTTAATGTTGTAACCTTCACACTGATCCCAGCAGAAGGGAGACCACTGCTTTGTTAATAATTCAGGTTGAATGTCCCTCAGACTTATGGCAGTGGTCTCTGTCCCTGACTCAGAGGTCCTGCCTTGCCATATCACCGTTTCCTAGACTGATGGCACAGAAAGGATCCTGAACATCCACTGGCAATTCTTTCCACACGTTTCCCGTATATGTGCTGCTCCCGAAGGCTTGGAGTGTGCACCGCCTGCGCATTTGCAAGAGCCTGTTTTAGAGGGTTCTGAGATGAGTATAATCTATTTCTTAGTATGTGGGAGAAATCTGAATGTATGTAATCTCAAGGCTTTAATTCGGAAAATATTATTTTAAACTTGTAAAATTTCATGAAAATCCTTAACAGGAATATTTATAGAGAATCCATGTTAAAGTATGCATCTGGTTTAAATTGCAAGTTTTTAGAAAATCAAATGTATTCCAATAATTGCCTATAACCTTTAAATTTAGGCACACAACTAAAGATTTTTAGAAAAGCAAAAAGGCTAATTGTCCATTTAAACTGCCCCCTGAACATTAACTTTGCAGGAGTAGCTCTCAAATTGCCAGACATCACAGTGTAGTACTCCTGATAACGAGATATTCTTCCACCTTACTCTGCTTTCCTGATATTTATTCTCATCAGGTCTGCTTGAGCAGCTCATTGTTCTCTCCCACAGGAAATTAGGAAATAGGCAACAATTGCTTAAACCGTTATTTGTTCATAAGAAAGGCGTTCTTGGAATGGATCATTATACAATTTTTCCACCTTAGACAATCAGCTGTACCTAACGAGGATTTCGTTTACACTTGATTTTGAAATATGGTTTAAAACTCATCATTTAAATGAGCACATTATCCTCCATTTTGGCCTGTGAGCAAAGTCCTTTGTTGGGAATGTATAGTGCCATTTAACCCAAAGGCATATTTTCTTAACTGCACCAGTTCCATTGCACCTATTTATGTTTCTTTGGTCGCAGGATGTATTTACATATCTTGAATTACTGTAATTACTCAGCCACTACCCCCGCTTATCTTTTTGTATGCAGGCTCAGCACCAGGACAGTTTATTTGCATATTAGGGACATCTTTCCCTCCCCTGCAGCTGTCATTTGGGACAAATAGGTGTTATCAAAGGAGAGAAGAGGCATCCTTTCTTTATCCCATTAAATCCTGGTCTGTTAAACACTTAAGCAGACTCCTTGTCTCCACAGAATTTTCTTTTTTCCTAATGTCTTCAAAGAAAAAGTTCTTCTGTGGTTGGCACTGTAATTTGCCTGTGGCCTTTATCCAAATAAACAAAAGCCAGAGAGAGTTTTTAACCCTAATGCATACATATAGAGATATCCATTGCAAGTATTTTTCTTAACATGAGGATAATATCTAAATATAATTATTTACTGGGCTAGATTAAATCTTGACTTTCAGGAAGGGGAATATATTTTAAATGCATTGGTTTGAATGAGCTAACCCGAGACTTTGTCTACAAAATAATTTGTCAACATTTCAATTTAAATGCGGCCTTATTGCTGAGAAAGTTTGGAGATGCAATGTAATTAAATAAAATTTTATGACCTTTATTATCTCAATTAAATGCTGACTCCTTTCCTTTTGAGTTGAAATTTTAAAATGTCCTTTTTTAAATTTTATAGTTAAATGAAGTAAAAATGTAAGGCGCTGGTTGTTCTTTTCCCCTTTAAAAATTATTTTTACAACCTTAACTGAATCATATTCAGACTTGAATGATTCTATCTCCAGGAGATTTTCTCCATAAAATTATAACTCTTTAAATAGGTTACTTTAATCTTTTCAGTTGAGATCCTTTAACACATCTACCCTGTGATTGCTCAACAATTTTTATGGTTCTAGTTTTATATGCTTTGTTATAAAAGAACTGGTGTGAAACAATAACGAAGGACTTCACTAGCAGTAGACTCTAATTTTAAAGTCTGAGTTTTAACTCTGTTTTTGAAATTCACTAGTTACAAGGCCTTAGTCACAATTATGTTATGTCTCTGGGTTTGAATGTCTTCATTCAACAATAATAACTAAAAAAAAAAAAGGCAAAAAACCACGTTGAGCATCAAGTAACACTGGGAATATAAAAACATATAAAACACAGACTCCACCTTCAGAGAGAAACTAGAATGGTGTACTATCTTTAGACTTAGGCAAGATAAGCTTAAGCCTCCTTGTTCTGGCTCTACCAATCAATACCTCCGCTCTACAGCTGGGCCAATGACATGTGTCTTACCAATATCCTTCCTTCTAAAGCACTCTCTGAGTAGCAATGATTCCAGAACTTTCTTTGTCTAGCAGCCCTGAAGCTACATGCAGGTCATTAAGAATTCTCTACTTGCATCAATTCTCCTGAAAGCAAATTGCACTATTAATGTGAACCCACAGGCCTGGGATGTGGCTGGCAGACAATGTTGTATAGATGGTGTAGATGGAGTTGGACCTGCAGGCCAGGGCTCAGGCCTCACCAGGGTAGGGAAGAAAAAGGACAGCCCGCCCACTGTGGGCCAGAGACTCTGCAACACCGAAATGTCAAATCCGAATATAGCACTATTGTCATTACAAAAATGAATTTGTCAAGATAGCTGGACAAAAATACGAGTTTTGTATCTAGGTTTATAACTTTGACATATTCAAATATATGAAACACTGGACCCCAATAAACTCTTGCTCCCCATTAATCTATAAATCTTCATCAAACTCTTATAAATAGCAAATAAGTGCTTGATAAAAAAATAACTCTAAACTGAAGTTGTTAGAGAGGCTAATATTTTTTCAAGATAGAAAGAAAGCTTAATCTTAATTTTGGTGAATAAATATAAAGTACATAGTGAAAGTGTATATGCTATTCAGTCTCAATAGATACGATGCTAATGCAATGCTCCTTGAGAAGACAGTTAAGTCGATAAGGGGGCATTCCAGGGTTTCACAGAGCCAGATCCTAAGTTTTAAGGAGGCACTAGAGCTGCTATTTTCAGGGCCAAAGTTTCTTAAAAATATGAGAAAACATTATCTCCTATGGTGTTTATTTCCTTTTGTTTGGCTTCACAGCTTTTCTTTTCACCCTTCAAAAAAGGAGAAAGATGAGAACCAGCTTTGTTCCAAGCATATAATGCTGAATTTTAATCATTGTATAATTCTCCCTGGCAAGATTATCTAAAGCTTGCATGTCCCTTCAAGTAACATGTTTAAAGGTCTATCAGATCATGAGGCCAAAGGGCTATACACAAACAAATGCTTTTATTAATTCAATTTTTCAATATGGTTGAAATGTGATCTCACAATCCCTGTGTAAGCAGATTAAAGTCATAAATCTGAGTTTATCACACCACCTTGGAATTAAACAAGAGAATAAGAACTCCCCTTTCAATACAAGGACAAGAAAC